>JAIUCT010000007.1:3819720-3833986 GCA_021307375.1 Tetraneura akinire | reverse complement strand
TAATAATAATAATAATAATAATAATAATAATAATAATAATAATAATATTAACATCAAAGAATGATGAAAAAGAAAATTAAAAACAAAAAGATGTATTCATAAAGTGTATTGAACGTCATAATAATAATAATCTACTATAATAAAACGCTAACTCCGTCATGGAAGAGGTTTTTCCTTATATTCCGTATATAAATTCTATCGTTCGTCGTACGTCTTCCAAACTCGCACGTTTCGCGGTCAACTTTTTATTTTCCGTCTATTAAAATCGGTTTCATAATATTTAACGCGAAACCTTTTTTAAAATCGCCTTTTTTGACTTTTCCCTTAGTTTTTCCATGGTTTTTTCTAATATAATAAAACGCTAATTTTTTCATGGAAGAGGTTTTTCCCTTACTGTTTCCATGGTTTTTTCTTATATAATAAAAAAAACCTTGGCCGGTGTCGTTTCTTCCATGGTTTTTTCCTTATTTTTATTATATAAATTCTATATATTATATAAATTGACCGTTCGTCGTACGTCTTCGAAATTTCCACCTTTCGCGGTTTTTCCATCTATTAAAATCGGTTTCGTAATTTTTTACCCGAAACCTTTTTTTAAATCGCCTTTTTTAACTTTTCCCTTAGTTTTTCCATGGCCGGGTTTCTTTCTGTTCGTGATAACGGGCCGGCCGGTTTCCGACTGCTCACGATAACGAGTCCGTCGAGCCTACCTTGCGCTCGCCGCTCCCGAAAACCGATAAACGCCTACCTCTCTCTCGCTACCGTCCAAAAATTTCGCGCCGTAATATTATTCGACGTGATATTTTACGTTTTCACCCGTCCTTTTTACTAATGAAATAATATTAAACGGTTATATTATTACAATTTTTTTTTTTTTTTAAATTTTTTTTAAATTTTTTTTAATTATGTATACGGTAATAATAAAATTGAATGTAATTTGATGTAATTTTATTAAGGGAAAAAACCTTAATATAATAATGTTACTACCACTGTTATTTCAACTTTTCCCACTTTCATTACCTATGTGACCAGTGACCACTGACATAGAAATTATTGCTATAGACTTATTGACTTATTTGTACCGTGCTTTGGTATTAATATTATTAATTATAATTAATTCGTATTTATAACGAATTCGTAATTATATTAATTTATATTAATATTTCTCGCGTAGCCGTCGTTTTTTTCGCGCCGCCGTCGATCGCCGTACCGTAACTGAGTCGTTTTTCGCTGCCCGATCGCTTTTTTTCGCGTACTTTTCGTTCGACAAACGTTGAAAACGGTTTTCGGACTGTTCGCGGTCGGGTGTAACGGTCGGGAACCCGATAAAAGCCCGATATTTCGCCGTAATTCGCGAATTTTTCGATATCGCGAAACAATTTTAATATACCGATTTTCGGCGATTATCCAACGAGCCACGGTGGCGTACTCGGTAGGTAGGAATGTTAGGAAGCTAGGCGTTAGGTTGATTATTGACTCTGTAAAATTATACGTATGATTTATATACAAATCGTGGTCGTTGGCTTATATTATAAACAATAATTGTTCGAACGCATACGTTGTTACAGTTACAGTTAAAAAATATAGTACAGGCGGTACCGGTATTACACTGGCAGCTATGGTGGTGGTAAAACTTTTCACACGCACCTGTATCCCACTGGAACCCGACTGGGGTAAGTGAGTGCGCCGAAGGCGTACTCCGCGTGGGGGGACTACCGTGATCGGTCAAAGACTGTTCACCCGAAGAGAGTGTAAATAGGACCACTAGATTGCGAACGCCCTTCAATCCGCCAGAGGCGGATAAAATACTTTAATCATTATATCTGATAAAGATCTACTTCCGCCGGGCTCAATGTAGTATGTACCCGAACACTATGGTAGCAGAAATGTTATGGTGGTGGTAAAGCTTTTCACCCTCACCAGTATTCCACTGGCAGAACTATGGTGGTGGAAGGCTTTGGTTCCTCAGCTAGTAATAACAATATTATTTAAAAAAAAATAAATATTGAAAATATTGATAAACATAATAATACGTATAAAATATGGAATATTATGATTTTATTATAATAACAGATATTGGTTATGTAAAATTATAAACGTGCGTACAGTAATGTACCGATATTGCCTATACGGCACTCCGTCTATACTAATGAAAAAATAACAAATTCAATATTATTATTGAAATAGCCGATTGCACACAGCCAACCTGTGGAAAGGATAGTGTTGTATTTTAATAAATATTTGACATATACCATCAGCATTCCAAAAATACGATTCTGAGCAATGTATATGAATTAATCTAAAAATAGAACACAGGACGTATAAAAAGCATTAAAATTTTAAAAAATAAAATGAATTATTTTAAAAACATAAATAATAATATAAGTCTAAAAAAAAGATTTCGTATTCTAATGATAAAATAATTTATACTGAAAAATACAGATCAATATTAATATTCCAAAAAAGTAAAAAAATATAAAATTCGGAATATAATAAAATAATTTTTTTTAAAAACAAACAATATTTATAATAATCGTGCTTTTCTAACACTAATCGTATAATAGATATCAGTTTAAAATAAAATACGATAATAGTATTCGGTCGATTATTATAACTCGTGCAAACAATAACGTTTTTAATATTGGTCATTATTATTGTACTCAATAATTGGCGGTTAAAAGAAAAAAAAACCGATATTTCATTCTTCCGACGTTCGGTGAAACGTCTTTAAACACCCGATGGTACGTTTAAGATTTGTTCAAGGAAGAGGAGGGAATGAATCGAAAAATATAAAATTGACCAACAAAGGACTGTCGACGTATAGTCGGATAAAAAAAAAAAAAAAAAAAAAAAACAATTTTATTTATCATTTATTTATCATTATTATAAAATCAACCGAATAAAAGGCCAAGTGTGAGATTTACTATCGTCACTGTTTCCACGTCGTTTTTATAGTAATAATACGCGTGTGTAGCGAATAAAATATAACATTATAATATTTTTACGAACGTTTAATAAACGATATTTAAACTATATTACGTGTATAAATATTTTTATGTTACAAACGAGTACGTCGAACGGGTATATAATATATAAAATTCGTTATCGATGGGATCGCGAGGGATTACGCTCCCGAAAAACGTAATACGTCGTTACAATATTATACACCGACGACGTCGAGTCTGCACGTATAATGGTAGTAAATGTTCAATTAAAGCGACTGAATATTGATGTAAACATAATAATAATGATGATAATAATAATAATAATAATGATAATAATAATAATAATAATGATAATAATAATAATAATGATAATAATAATAATAATAATAATAATAATGATAATTATAATAATAATGTGTGTAATATTCACCGCTCGCGGTCGATCGTTTGTGAGAATTTGTGATGTGTGAGCCACGATAACAATATTAAATATTATTATATATTAAATATTTATAAGGTCGCACGCCTCGACGACGTATAAAATGTAAATGTATACGTTAGCTTTATATTATATATATAATATTTTAACGAATTGAACTTGTCAAAACTTGGCGATGAAAATTCAATTCATTTCGATTTAAACCGTTCGAATTATGCGAACCGCGTGGGTCGAGTGTACACTCGTTTACAATAATAATAATAATAATCAAAATAATAATATAACGCTTGTGTGTGCGAGGATTTTAAATTCATAGGCAACGGCGAAAGAATAAATTCGGTCCGATTTTCGGAGAATTTCCGATCGTATAATTTTATTTATTAATTATTTTCATATAGGTACCTAATCGATTTTAAGTATCACTAAAATATTATTTATTTAAAAAAAATTCTATCGATTTTTTTTTACAAATATTTCTATAATCGATATTAGTGGCCTAAAAAAAAAATGATAAATCATTGCATTCGAAAAAACGATTCTGAGCGAAGTTCAGTCAGATAATGTAGGGTATTGATTAAAATTTGACATTTTTTTTTTATTAAATATTTAAAATGCAAAATTTTATCACACATTAATACGTTGTTTAGGTGACAAGGGATTTTACGAGCAATTATATTGAACTTAAAGACTTGAAAATTTTATAGTGTGTTCATTTGTGTACCTACTACATGTGTACCTATATGGTCCCTGTATGTGTGATAAATTTTGCGTTTTAAATATTTAATAAAAAAAAAATGTTAAAATTTTAATCAATGCCTACATTCTATGACTGAACTTTGCTCAGAATCGTTTTTTCGAATGGAAATTCTAATTAAAATTTTAAACACTATATGATTTGCACACCCATATCCCTTGCGGCAGGAGTTTTCAGCTCGTCTTATTTTTATTTTTATATTTTTTATTATAATAGTAGGTATATTCATTTATACACATTATACGTACTTACGCGTATGTTTAAAAAATTTTTATTTGACGAAAAAAGTTATTTTTATCTCTATAACAGTTTATTATATCATAACGGTTGCTTTTTTCCGGGCGACGAAACACAATAATATGGTTAGGGTTAAAAACAATAATAAGACCGGTTTTTTTTTTTTAATTTTCTCTATACACACTACCGGCTATGTATAATTTACGCAACAATGATGACGTGTCGATGTTTTTATATAATATTATAATATTATTATTTATCGTGTTACGTCGACTGACTTGCAGCGGTGGAATCTCTTCGTGCGCACCGTCGGAGAAACGAACTGTAATAATTCGACGGTTAACTGACGGTTAGGCGCGACACGACACACAGCCTTTGGGGATGCTGCGTTCATCGCAATATTGCGACACTGTATCGCGTCATTCGTCCGCATAGATGAGCAATCGTATCAGCCTGCAGCTGCCCCCAGAACGTCACATTCCTTCGGGGTGTGTCTTTTAATTGTATTGTTCGTAAAATTATATTACATATTAGTACAATATTATTATTATTATTATTATTATTATTATTATTATTATTTTTATTATTATTGCGTTTTGGAAACACGGCGATGTATTCATTTTATCCAATCGTGAACCACTAGCGTGATAATCGGATTGTACGAAAATGCACTTTTTTTAAAATAGAAAACTGTACTGCACACGCTTTATCGTTCGTCAGAAAAATTGCCCAATATCTCCGGCAAAACAGGTCATACAATAATAATATAAAATTTTAAATTTAATAATTTAATATTTTTTAAAATCGATATATCCAGATTTAAAATAATTTCGTGTGTAATGTCATTGGAATATTATTAATATTATGCACCGATAGTGGTGTAAAATTAAAATAATAAACGTTTATACGATTGTACTGAAACGAGCGTGTTTTTTACGTATTACTAAAAAAAAATTACAATAATCTCCCATTAAATTAATTTTATCGTTATTAATTTGTAACGATTGGGAAAAAATTACCCGTTATTAAAACATGTATTTTTTTAGACTGTTTTAGATTGTATTTATATTATATTATAATATTACGATACATGTTTATGTCGTTCGTATTATTGTTATCATAATAATAATATGCTGATAACAATTATTATTATTAGAGTTATTGCTACACTAGAAAAAAAACCGCAACATATTTTGACTGTGAATGCAATTATTATCAAAACAAACGAGATACGGTCGTGCGTGTACGTATAATTGCGGTTAAAATTTAAAAGTAAACGGAGTTTTATTGTTTTGAATAATATAAACTTGAAAGCGCGCGCAGGAAACAAATTATGTTATATTATTATTATTATTATTATTATTATTATTATTATTATTATTATTATTATTATTATTATTATTATTATTATTATTATTATTATTATTATTATTATTATTATTATTATTATTATTCATATACGAGTCTGACAAAGGTTATTAAATATTTGCATATACGAGTATGTACGTTACGTTGAAAAACGAAGAGTTTATCATTGTAATGATAATTTGATTATACGATTATACCGTGTATAATAATAATATTACGATTTCAAACAAATTCAAGAACGGCAGATCGGAATATTATTTAAACCGCACATCTCACTGATCCGATCTTTTATTAGAATTAAGTCGACTATTTAATTATAATAATATAAATATAATGCGGATTTATATAATTATAATATTAAAGTAAACCGCGTTGAATGCTCGGATGTATCGTATATTTATTTTTTTCTCATTGTTTTATGAAAATATCGTTTGTTTTGTCCAACAAAATAATAATAATAATAATAATAATAATAATAATAATAATAATAATAATAATAATAATAATAATAGTAATAATTAATAATAATAATGTTAACCACTCTATATATAACCGTTTACATCGCGAGTTTTATTACGGCGTTTCAGACTCCGCGCGAATCGTAAAAAAAAAAAAAATGCATATAACTAATTTATAATATTATTATCCGTTCTTGTTCTTCGCCATTCCATCATGCTCGTATTTATGTTGGCCATAACGAAACGCGTACGACGACTTAATCGTTGGCCCGAAGAAAATCTTCTCGTTAAAATACCGTTCTGCGTGTACACATAATAAATAATATAATATAAACCGTTTAGGAAAACTATACCGTTTTCCCTACCTCTAATCGTCACTAACTTTGAACAAAAAGAAGGGAAAAAAATCTAAGTTCTTAAGAGTTAAGTATACAATTTATAACGTTTTTATACGTATATTACGAAATACACTATAATATATTATTATCACTGATATCGTCGTATTTTTATCTCCACGAAATTTTTTCAAACGTTCTTTTTAAATTATTGATAATAATTGAACGACGGGCTGAAGAATTATCGTTCTCGCGTTTTTGTAATAAGGTATATTAGTATGCAATTAAAAATAATAATAATTAAAAACTAACTTTATAGTCGAGTTATTACAGAAATATTCGAAAACAGCAAGTTTATACTTCAAAGAATATGTTTTTAGGCACAAAACTTCCTACGGCCATCGCGTGATAGAGTTTTTTTGAAATATTTTTTTTTTTTTTACTCACGAAATAATATTTCATACAACATTTTACGCAATTGCCCTTAATCCACGAGATTTATAATAAACAAAGTGTATATTATCAACTATATTTTGTAGCCGTGTTAACCGTGATAAAATATAATTTTTAATCCTGACCTTTTATTATTTACCTTTTGGTCTTTTCTCTATGTTAAACGCTCATTTAACGTAATAAAAGACACACTCGTGGTCCTAACCTAACCTAGTCGACAACATTATTACGCAGAATCTATAATATATATTTTAATAAAAAAAAAGTTTAGCATTCAGTTGCTTTGTTGTCATATAATTTGTACGAGGTATGCCATATTAAATAACGAGAATTTGTTTCTAGCTCTTATAGTGATAACATAAATATCACTAAAATTTACTGATCCAGAGTTAACGAGCTTATACACAAGTCGTCCAAGTTTGATAGTGATCACTGATCGATGTTAGATTTTGTGATCTGCGATTTTTTTTTAAATGAGTTGTGT
Organism: Tetraneura akinire; assembly: GCA_021307375.1. Classification (NCBI taxonomy): domain Eukaryota; kingdom Metazoa; phylum Arthropoda; class Insecta; order Hemiptera; family Aphididae; genus Tetraneura; species Tetraneura akinire. Next base: position 3,826,513 of record JAIUCT010000007.1, on the reverse strand, counting down.
AACCTAACCTAACCTCGTATATTATTTTATATTAGTATAATTACTATTTAGATATAACTTCCAACCGCAAAACGAATGAGAATTTAAACAAAATCGATTTACTATAAATTTAAGAATGTTTATATTAGGATAATACGTAAAGATTTTATAAAAATGCGAACTCGTTACTATTATTTCTTTCGTTTGCAATGAAAAACAACAAAAATTCCATTTTTAATATATGTTTATTTTATTATTTATCCGAAACGTTTATTATAAAGATATTATTTTTCTTAAAAATATTCACCACATTACCGCCAGTACAGAGTAAAATATTACCAACTTACCTGTAATGCATATTTTTAATTTTATTCTAAATATAATAATTAAAAATGAAAGAAATTTCAAAATTAGTTGTGTGAATACTAAATTTTAATACGCATACTCGTACACAGTAAAATATAATATTATATTATGCACTAAAACGTAACGTAATATTGACTAAACAACACGCCGTTATTCGTAAAATAATAATAATATTATTATTTTTAATTTGAACCAAAATTTTCATAATAGAATTGCATTATTATAATTTAGGTAGTAGTAAAATGTTAAATAATCGATAAATACATTTCGTATTTATATTATTTATAATTTGTTTTTACAAATCATAAATATAATTTTTAATTTATTTTGTAATGTCAAATTTCCTCTTTTCGTATAATATTCTGCACATACGTATCCATAAAATCCTAACGGCAAACGCTATACTAAACCGATTAAATAAACATGAGAATTATAAATGTATTGTTCGGATTTTATTTATTTATTATTGTCGTACAGTTTTGTGATTTTCGCGTTTAATACGCTGCAATAATATAAAATAATAATAATAATAATAATATGTAGTTACGATCGGAAATAATAATACTTGATGAAAAAAAATGACCACTTTTGTATACGATAATTGGATATTTGGATATTATTCCCAACGTGAAATATTACTACATGACAATATGAACACTGTTTATATATTATATTTTTAATTACATTTTCAGCTAAAACACGTATTTTATACGAATTTTGCATTCGAATCTCGAATTTTAAATATAATATCAAACATACGAATCATAAAAAGAAGTATGACGATCAATATGGTGTAGGTATACGCGATCAGATGAAATCGTTCTCTAGATTTCATAAGCAAGCAAAAAGATGAGTTGACACGGTAAAAATCGCTATAATAATATAATTATAAATACGCACAAATAATAAAGTTTGATTACAACGAATATTACGATAAATAAGAAATTGAAAATTCGAAATTAAATTTATAATAGATACCTACTACCGGACAATATAATAAAATAACCATTATTTAGTGAAATTAATTAATTTTAATCAAAATATGAAAAACAATCGTAATAATATAATGATTTGACTTATATATTTATATTTTGCCAAATGATCAAATTTAAACAAAAAAAAAAAAAATCAATAAAATGAATATTCAGTTTCATTTGCTATAATAAATAATTAAATGAAAGGTATTAAAATATCTTAATTTTATAAATATTAAAATATGAGTAAATATTATATTTGAGATATTCTGTATAAAACATAGAGTAGGTAGATATACTAAAATTGAAAAGTACCTAAGTTAATTATTTTATATTTCATTTTTCATTGAAAATTGAAAATTGAAATATTAATCTAAATAATTGTATGTATGATATATATTATTATGTGTACCTACCTAATAATAATTGTGGAATATAACTAAGTATAATATCGAATCATTATTATAATTTTTTTTTTTTTTTTTTTTGTACTAGCTACACATTTTATTCCTATATGCCGTTTAATTGAATTTCAACACCACTCATTAGTTTAATGAAGGTTGACTTAAATTATTTAGAAAACAAGTTAACTTAAGGTCGTTTATTTTAAACTTAACGGAAAATTTCCTTATTTCTAAAGTAATTACACTTTAGAGACAATAAATAATTATAAACCAGCTGATATTAAATTCAAATGAGTTGGTATAACCTACCCTTTAATATTAGTATAGGCAGTATTAATTTTAGTGGTATAAAATTTACTTAATAACAATAATTTTATATCTCTTGATGCCCCACTGGTATTGTAATGTTATTACTTTATTAGTTTATAATAATACTTTATTTATTTATTTATTTATTTATTTTTTTTTGTATTTAATATTTATAATATTTCAATATTTATTTTACATAATCGGTCACTTGATATAAATCTTTAACTATCATAAAATTAAAATTATTAAAATTAATTCTGTGATAATAATTATAATATTTTAAATGAAACAACCTGATTGAGCGTACAATATTTTAAAACAACAACTTGAATGGTCACGCGATTTCTTGGATTATTGTATGAAATAGACAAGATATAATTATACAAACTCAAATTATATTGACGATATTGATATGATTTATATTATTGTGTATTACAGTTGTGATTGTCGTCCATATAATCGTACTTTAGTGTTTTGGACAAACATTAATATGTATTACACTATAAGTGAAATCAGAAATTTTTTTTAAAAATACCCCCCCGTCGTGGTGACATTTAGGTACATTTGATAATTATAAATTTTCTTAATACCGCGTTTTAAAAACGAGTGATTTTTCTTTTCGATGAACAAATAAAATGTTGTTAGGCAACAGCTGTTGTTAACAATCCGTTATTCGTTTTACAAATGACCATACAAATCATAGTGAGTAAGTGTTCTGTAAACGAAATGGATATAAAGAATTTATTCCAAAGTTCAGAGAGAACCACATACACAGCCGAGTGAAATTGTTAGAGAGGAATAATATTATTGTTCGTTGAAATCACGTTGTAATTTAAAATGTAGATAGTGATATTCATTTGTTACGTGATTCAATGTACGCAGCTGGAAAAGAACCATTTCCCGCGAAACGCCGAAACTTCCAAAAATGAATAACGAGGCAATTTTAAATTTAAAGAAATATTAAATATTAAATATTGATATTAAAAGAATCTCAAGACACTATCAGTAAAATACATAAACGTTTTCGACTTAGTGAAAAATTAGGAAAATATGTGTTCGTAATATAATTCTTTACCAAAGATTAAATCCATCAAGTAGATTTCGAAAAGGCTGCCAATAACGAAATTTTAAATACTTTTCCAAAATGTAAAATTGTATGTTATTGTACTTTTCACTTGGCTCAAGTCTGGTTTCATCAAATACGGATCAATGCATATTTGTTATCGGAATATAAGAATTCAAATTATTATTCCAACGTATAGGAATGTGATTTAAATTTTTTTTTTTTTTTTTTTTTTTTGGTTTACCATATTTACCAACCGAAAAAAAATATAAACTGGATATAATAATTTATAAACTATTGCTCCAGCTGATGAAATGTACTTTTCTGATTGTGTATTTCAATCATATTATAATATTACGTCTAATTCTATAAGAAAATATTTATGAAATATTAAAAATCCAACGAAAAATAATTCAAACATAAAGATTTAACTTAATTAGAATTTAGAAAAAATATTTTTAAATGTGATACGTATTCACAGACAGATCTAAGTCTGTTAAGTGAGAAAAAAAATATTAACGATTAACAAGGCCGGTCAAAATATGGATATTATTTATTATAATTTATATTATTGTTATGAGTGCACAATAAAGTTATTTAATTAAGAAATACGTGTTATGCTAATGCATGCAGACTGTTAATGATTTTTGGTATATGTTTGCCAACAAGATAATATTATATACTTATAGTGATAATAAAAATAAGCTTATATTTATTTTAAATTATATTATGATAAAAAACGTATGAGCGTTCAGCGTTATTAACGCCCATGACCAAAGACAAAATGTAAAAGAGATTTTTTTTTTTTTTGTAATCAAATATCAGACTTGTTTTTCTCCGTTGTACGTACAAAAAGATTCATGCTAGATTAGGGTTATGGTTGAAAAATATATGGAAAAAAAGAAATTCGTTGTTATAAATCCTTTATTGAAGCGAATTCATCTTTTTATAATATATTTCCCCTCCCCAGTCGTATTCGGATGAAATTAAAAAGAAAAAAGTCCGACCGGTTACTGGCGGAGAAAGTTCCTTCCTCGTCCCTACGGTCCTTAGAGAGGATTGTTCACCCGACCAGATAGTGGTGGTAAAAGGATATGACGTTGTATTATTATTATTAAGATTTTATTTTCAATAATAAATCATTGCATTAAAGAAAAGAAAAAAAAGAAAAAAACGATTTCGATTGAAGCTCAAATTCCATTGTGCCTACCGATTTTCGAGATATTTTATTATCCAGTTTATCCAACACGCATATAACTCGTATTCAATTTTCAGATTGGCCTTTTGAAAATTGAAATTTTTCTAGGCTATGATATAATAAATAAACCATCATATTCAGTCCTGGCTTCTGGGAGGGAGGGAAATACATATTTACAATAATATAATATTATGAATTGATCTCGCGATTTCTTTATTTTTATTTGGCTGGTCTGATTCGAGTATCTCTCATTACATTCATTTCATTGGAAAGCAGCTGTACCCACTCGTATATTATATGCCTATATGTTATTTTTATTTTCTCATACTTGTTCACGTTGCAATATACGCGTAGAAATAGTGCGATAATTATCGATTTTTAATCATTTATTTTTGTATAGGTAGAAGTAGGTGGTACCTATATCGTAACCCAAGTTGATAGCGAAAAATTTGAAATTCCCAAATAAGTGACACTATATAGACAATATTAATTTTAATCGAAAATCTCCCTCGTTCGAAGCGATCGGACCGTAATATATTTATTTCTACGTCATTATTATCTTATTGGATAAATAAACATTACAAAAATGGTATTATAAATATTTATAGTATCGAAATATTATTATTAAAACTTAAAAAAATATAATACGATATTATAATATTATTATTGTCGTGACGTAATAATATAATTTCAATTTTCACTTAACCTTTATACTGCAGCGTTCAACGTAGTTAAATATATAATATTGTTCCATCGTGAAATCTCTGCGCTGTATTATTATTTTATTGACAGGCTATCACGGTGTGGTAAAATTAGATTAGGCGTTGTAGCCGATATTATAATATAAATAGTATATTGTGATAATATATTTAGGATTTTGAATAAAAACGACAATTTCAATTTGGTCCGCGTGTCAAACCGATAACCAAACTGCAGATAATAATAATTATTATTTTTATCAGGTTATCACCATAATCGTAGGCGTGCGCAGACGTGTGTAAACAGGTAACGCTAACATTTTTCATATGGGCGCTAATATAATTTGAAATCTTATAAAATAATTATTACTTTTACATGTCTTCACGAGAGACATTATTTATTTTTTTTTTTCAAATAAACTATTACGCTCCAACAATATGCGGCTATACAGTGACGTATTTATGGGAGTTAAATCCTCCTTGGGCCAATTTTTTTAAGTGATATTTTTGATTAGACATAATTGATTTTTACCTTATACCTATATAAGTAATCCACTTTTATGTCGATTTAATATTTTCCGATACATATAAGGTATCCATCCCCTCTAAAAAATTTACTTTACATTTTTTTGGTTTAACATACTAAAATGTGTTTACTGGTTGCCTATTATTCCAAGAGTTAAAACCGTATTTTTTTGAAAATGCTTTTTCTTTTTGACCAACGTTTAAATTAAACCGCTATACTCGAATTAAACATTCTAAACATTCACAACACCGTGCTCGATCTATTTTATATGACTGTAATACGGTCTACAATAAATTATTGTAGTCACTAGTCATTATACCAATTATTTCAGTTAAAACTTCTATATAAAAAATACCTTCTATTTTAGAAGTCCATGTCCCCTGCTGCAGCATCGTCCGTTGAAATTTTTTATTTTTATCAAACCCAGGAATTTTGATCGTACTAATTTTGTGCTGCGGATTGTTCCCGCCGTTTATGGTATACTATTATAGTTTTCAAGTGTAAGGGATAGCTCGCTTCGCCTATCGACTCCGCTCACTTACTCAAGCCTCCCAAAGGGACTAAAAAATACCAACCTGATACCCGTTTGGCCGTTTGTGTTACATAATATATTATTGATAATGAAAACATAAAATTTTTTTTGGTCATAACTTATAGGAAGAGACTCAGCACAAACGGTGGGACGAACACACACAATACAGCACAATCGAAAGTCCTGAGTTCGATAAAAACAAATTTTAAACGGGCGTTGCTGGTAACATTATGCACCTCTATTTCAGTGTTTTAGTTTTAATATTAGTATTTTAACCATTTTAGGTCCTTTCATTACGTTCTAACCGATTTATTACATTGTAATTTTGAAAAATAATTTTCAATCTTCATACTCGGAGCGTAGATTATTATTAATTCGTATGGTGGTTTCAGGAGCAAGGGTACTAATCAAGTAATCAATATAATATTACCTGTTGCGCGTATACTTTGACAATATAATATTACAACATTAAATCGTTTTGCATCGCCGCTCTGTTGACACATAATTATATTGGTAACCTGCAGGATAATATTTAGAAAATTGGCGTTCCAAAGAAATACCTACCTGAATACCTAATATACATAATATTATTTTATGAATTTCACTCTTAAGAAACCGCAAAACCCGTCGTATATTATATTTTAATAACGTTGATTTTTAATTAAATATCCCGTTTTAATTATACTAATAAATAATAATAATAATAATAATAATAATAATAATAATAATAATAATAATAATAAT
>JAIUCT010000007.1:3804546-3814818 GCA_021307375.1 Tetraneura akinire | reverse complement strand
TGGGGGGGGGGGGGGGGGTTGAACCCCTTAAACCCCCCTGGATACGGGCTTGTAAATAAAGTACCATCTACATCCACTTTTACATCTGAAACTCGCTATTGGTGAAAATCGAAGGGTTATTTCGGGTAGTGAAAGTGTTTTCAGAATATTTATACGTATGGATTCTAAGATTTTCGTTTTCCTAAAAATATCAACTTAAAACGTCTAGAAAAAAAAATTTTGACAATGGATTTTTCTAATATTTTAGTATGATGTTAATTAATATGTAAGTATACTTCAGTAAAATTTTCAGACCAAAATGCCCAAAATTGACAATTTTATCACACATTATATACGTAAAAACGTGAATTTTACGAAATATTCAAAGTCGTATATTTTGGAGAAAAATTAATGTAACGGTTCCAAAATTATACCACATATATATAGTAGCTATGTGAACATCCAAAAAAAATTTTCAGGTCTCTATCTTAAAAATTGCCTGAGTTATCGTGAAATATAGAAATAGAACTCGTCGAAATTTCATTTTTCGCGAAAAATGCAGTTTTTTCGTCATTTTTTCGTCGTTTTTTCTACCGCATATGGTCAATTTTGAGAAAATCGAAAAATGACCTAAATAAAGTACCAACTACATCCAATTTCCTACCGGAAACATATGCTATTCGTGCAAATCGGAGCATTCTTTCGGGTAGTAAAAGTGTCTACAGACATAAAAAAAAAAAAAAAACAAAAAATAATCACACATCATTGTAAAACCAATACATTCTTCGCTTCGCTTAGAATCTAATACGTAACGCGTATTTATTATAATTTATTATTTTTATATCGCGACGACGATTATTGTGACGTATTATGGGTTTATCAACAACATAAATTTCGGAAAATTTCACTAGATTTAACGGCGCTCAGAATACGAAAAAGAAAATTTTTACTCGTCTTTAATAATATTATATTATGACGTCTGCACGCGTAAAATATTATTGTATAGTGAGGGTCGGTATTAAAAATAATATTACAACATATCATTTAACTCTTGAGGAATCGTTTATCGTTATATATATTTATTTAGCGACGTAATTGCATAAAAGAGAAGGTAATAAAAATAATAATACGCAGAAGACCGTATTTGAAGGGGACCATGCCCCCCCCCCCGAAATTTCTTCAATATTTTACCAATTTTTAAAACACGTATATATTTTCAAAATAATAAATGGTCTTTTTCAAATTGGCTATTGATCGTAGTTATACCTACGTATCTACGTATATTTATGATTTATGGCTTCAAATAATTATAAATTTATAATAATCATTTTTATCGATGAACAGCGAGAACTATCGATGGGGGTCATCGACGATTAGCAAAAAAAAATTATTGTGTCTAATTAATAATATTACGCAATATAATTTTGGACCCCCCACGAAAAAAATCGGTCTTCCGCAGAAATGTGTGGAACCAACGGAATAATAATTTTAAGTTATAACACAGAAATGATATTTTGGATTGGACGTTTTTTCGGGACAATAAAACCGATAACAAGCTCGATCATAATATAGAGATTAGGAGGTATCCAATTAGGATTTTTTTTATTTTTTTTTTTATTCGAAGTCAAAACTACATAAAACCGAATCGAATCGAACATCGGAATATGGGGAATGTTTTATGTTTTTTTTTTTTATACAAATTATATACCTAATATAATATAGGAATAAAATTGAATTTTTCTAAATATTAGGTTAGGTTAGGTTAATATATGGAAATGGAAACAAACGATTTAAATATTATAATATAGGTAGGTACCTAACCGGTACGTAAATACGCGCATACGTTTGTAATAGGTAATATATTACCTGTATTAGAAGAGAAGAAAAGAAAAAAAATGTTAAACGACATTGTAATACCCACGTGCCACGTGTATGGTGTATTGTCTTTGCCGGCAGTTTCCCCTTTGTCAAACCACACACACATCACAGTGTGACAAAATGATTGATTGCCCACGAAACCGACAAATTTGAGGGACTGAAAATCTACTTTGATACAACCATATAAGTATATTATTATTATACCAACCTATTTATCTTACATCTACTTTTTTTTTTATTATATTACTTATTTTTGCTCATTATTATTATTTTCAGACCCGACGAAAGTTTTGCTACCGAACTCCATAAAATCATTATCCACTAAAAAAAAAATTAAGTTCCAATATATCAAAGATATTTTTTATATTATATAAATATATATATAATAATATATAGTATATACATTATATAATCGAATGGCGCAGGTTCAATTTAATTTATAAAATTGCATTTTTTTGATTTTGTAAGAAGTATTTACAAAATGAAAATTTAACGTTGTATTTTTGCCCATAATACACCTACACAATATTATCATTTAACTGGATAAGTTTAATGAATTATTCAGAATATACATAATTAATGTAAAATGAGCTTTAGACTTAAAAAGTTAAAAAATAATATTCTATTAGCGTATATAAAAACTCACTAAAATGTAATTTTAAATAACGGCATTTGCATTTGCAACTGTAAAAGTATGTAGGTACCTAAATACTAAACTGAATGTTAAAAATATACAATATATGACATTGCGGTCATACGATTTTTGAATTATTTTAACAACCATATTCATTTTTGAGTTCTGAATTTCCGATTTTTATATTTTGCATTATTATTTGGCATTTTTTTTTATATTTTCATGAACCTTATTTTCTTTATTTTCATATCTTTGGGTAATAAAATAATTGATCTGATTATTACAAATTTAATATTATGCATTCAGTAGATAGAGTTTGCATCTATTTGGTATTTTAATTAAAAGCCATTTTTCATATTTCTTAATAGTTTTCATAAACAGTAGAAAACACCACTAAAAAATAACAAAAAAAAAAGTATAAGTGTAAAGTATTTTTACAAGAATGATTATATAGATTTTGACATATTATGTAACTAAACAAATATAATATTTTAACAGACATTATGTCTATTTATTCAAATTAACCACATTAAACGAAAAATGTATATTTAACCTAACCAATGGAGAAGCCACCACCTTATTCTACATAAAATACACGTTAATCTACTGAAAAATTTCTGAGCTCAATACATTTTCATAATATATTATATTATAATATTATTATCTATACTAGCCAGTATCCAATCCATAATCGCTTATTTTCAAATATGAAATTGAAAGATTTTCGGGTGGAAATTTTTTAACATTTCTTAACTATTGTATTCATCACTTGTTTCATTACATGACTACTGAATAATTGATTTTTATTACTGTCCAAAGCAAGTTTATTTTCTTTTACACATTATTACAAAGTATTAAAATCTTATACAAATATTGTTAGAAAGATAAGATGGAACCGTGTTGCTGTAATACTTATATAATTATTTATAGTTTAAGTATTGACTTGTGGATAATATATTTATTTACTTATATAATTACTATAGTAGTTCAATATTAATAAATATAACAATTAAATGTGCTATGATACAAATTGTATTAACTCATATTTCATAATATACAATATTTTATTATCAATTTTTTTTTAAGCATTTTATTTAAATTATATTACCACAACCCTTCTGTCAAACTAAAGGACATTGAAAGATGCATTTAGGTTATCAAAATTAATATTACTAAAAATATCACATAACTAAATAAATTATGATAAAAAAATATAATTATTATACACTTAACATTCATTTTGATTAAAGTTTACATATAATGAAATAATTAATTAAATATAAATTAACATTGTTATTTTGATTATTTCATTGTACAACATAAAATATATTACCAAACTTCAAACTTTATATAACATTTAACATTAATCCTATTTCTTAATAGTTCTTAAAAATTAAAAACAGTATTAAGAAAATCAAATTTGATTTTTACATATTTTACTACAAAGGCACTTAAAGAACCAATAATTATAATGGCAAAAAACACAATATTAGCAGATAAAATGGAATGTTTTAAAATAATAATAAAAAAAAAAAAATATTTTAAGCATCTTGCAAGTGAAAATAACAAATCTAACACTTATACAATATTTATCTATATTCTTTTATTTTGAATATCACCAAAATGTATAAACTACATAATCCAAAAACATTGATTTGGCACTGTTTTGATGGACAGTTAAGATATGTATTTTTAGTAACGAAACGGAGTCCATGTTCCAGAGTGTTCATCTCTCCTGTAATATAATGGTCGATTATCCCTAAATACTGTGACAGCTGGAAATGGATGATCTTGAACATATTTTAAAGAAGCTCGTATCTAAAAAAAAAAAAAATATATATATATATATACTTTAATAGATATTAATTGTTTTTAGTGAACCAAATGTATTTATCAACATTTCACACTTACTGCTATGACTGTATGTGGCGGTTCTACATCAGGCACAGTTGACAATGCTTGCAGAATAAATTCGTCTGACTGTTGGAGCCATAAATCAACACTACGCATAGGTTCATAGTTAAAAGGTCCAATTCTTAACAAACCCAAACTGCAATCATATACATCTAATACCTATGGTTTTAAAAAAAACATAAATAACCATATAATAATATATTATAATATATTTTGATTTTGTTCCACATACTGGTTGTAAGCCTGTAAATAATCTAGCAAGTCTCAGCGGTTGTTCTGGGCCTTTATCTGGAAAGTTAGCAGGAAAAACTTCACCACTCTTTACCATAACACCTAGATAACATAATAAAATGAAATAATTTAGTATAGTAAACAAGGATAAATTTTAAAAATATATTTAAATTACAATTTTCAGTTGTATTGTATTTTATTATTTTATTTATTTACAGATATTTAAAAAAGTATTAAAATAAAATTGTAAGATCATTACCAGCTCCATAAAGCAATGGCCAATGGACATTATTTCGCATAATGGTGTTAAGTTCTCCAACACAAGCCAGCACAAGTTCAATTTCAGTTTGGTGTTTATGAACCGCAACTTTAATATACATTTTAGATATATTATTACATTTTGAGAATTTTCAGTGAAATATCATTGTTATTTACTCATTAAGCTATAAAACACTTGTTCACTGTAGCGTAGCACGTGTGTAAATCCACCAATTACAGACATTTCCAACCGACCATCTGGAAATCCCATAGACAACTCTTGTATTCTATGCACCATGTTAACTACACATTCTTCAGTACATGATCCATCTAGATGAGCAAATCCGACTGCTCCTGAACCTGAAAATAGATTATTATATAAAATTTTAATTTCATAATAAATTATTTATTTATAAGAACTGAAGATCAAAATAATATGGTTAAGTAAGATAAAAACAAACAATTGGTTATTATTAGTTATGACTAGAGACCGGAAATGTATGCAATTGCATAATCATACTGAGTGTTTGCACGATATAGAGGGTTCGAAATGTGGGCGTTTCAAATCTAACTAATTTTGTAGACAAAATTTTATTTTGCATATTGATGCATATTTGAAGGAATTTTGTTATTAATGCATATTTGCATATAAGTAGCATATTTTATAGATTTTTATACTTTTTTACTATTTTCTGTTTTCTATAGGTACATTTAAAATTTTAAAAATACAAATTATGTCTATCAAAAATTAATTTTGAAATTATCACGTAAAAATTTGATAATTGAAAAATATTTATTTTTTGTTTATCATATTATTATGGTCACACTGTATTGACTCATGTTCCACAAAAATTTGTTGTATATTATATTTTTTGGTTCAAATTTTAAACACTTTCTAGTTAATTAAATTGTGATTTTCTTAATCTGTATTTATTTTATTATGTAGATAATTCAAAAATACAAATTATAAACCTACTTAACAATAAATATTGATTTAGAATTTAGATTTAAAAAAAATATAATATTTGTTTTTTTTTTAATTTAGTACAAATTTTTAATGCATATAGTGTATATTTTGAATGTTTTAGTGCATATTAGTGCATATTTTGCCATTTTTATCATGCATATTTGCATCATATTTCACTCTTTTTTAGTGCATATAATTCCGGTCTCTAGTTATGACTTATGCATAGACGCAAATATCTAAAAAGAAATGGGGGGACTTAAGCCTCCATGATATATTGACTAAATTGTCAACATAAAAATACAAATTATATCTTAGAGTATTTTATTAAATTTTTAATAAAATGTGGCATTTTTATCAACTAACTAACCAAAGTCTTTGGTTTTGAAAAAAAGTCCAATTTTGTCTAATTTATTATAGTAATATAGCCATATAGGTCTATATCAAATTTAAATACTATAATATAAAATATTTTTTGATTAATGATTAAATTACTTAATTTTTGTCTTTTTTCAGATTTTTATTTTTAAATAAAAATTAAAAAGACAATATTATTTGTGGGTCTAAATCCCCCAAAGCCACCCCTATTTGCGCCTATGGACTTATGACAATTGAATAAATAGTCATCACAATTTCAAATGTTGGGCTATTATAGTTTTCTATTGATACTAATATATTTACCTGTGTGTCGGAGTACAAGAATAATACAGGTGGTAACGTCGTCAGAACCAATAATCGATACGTTTTCTAAAAAAAAAAAATTATAATTAATTAGTAATCAATAGTAGGTACAAATAATGGGTCATTGTAATAAAACATAATACAGTGGAATATCGATAATTTTTAGGCTAGATTAAATATTATTTGATTTCAAATGGATATTTTTTCAACCTATCGAGAATTATGAATTGACATTAATACATTATAATATGTATAATGCATATACTATATACATACTGTCATGCGGTACAGTCACGGCCATTTCTCGTTGGTATACGTATAAAAGACCTATGGGACCGATGACTTTTGTAGAGATGGTGAGCAGTTGTGACGCAGAATCGCGCAATATTGGATGATTGAGGTACAGGGTTCTCGTATCTGGCGGTGGTTCGTCCTGAACCACGCCTTGCACCAATAACACCATTCTAAAAATAATTGAGAAAAATAATTATATTATTAATTATTGTAAATTGCTTCTGTTAATTTTTAATATTGATTACATTTTTAATAAAATTTAACAAATCGTTTTTTTTATTTTAATTCCACTCTATACTATAAGAATATACCTATGAGCCATTAAGGTATGTCAAATCATAGAATGACAGAATAACACAAGATATGTTAAATATGTATTGCTTTTTAATAATTAATTAAAACCATATAATATTATTAAAGATTAAGAATATTTTGTTACATAACATATATAATAACTGTTATAGATTAATATTTTAACGTTTGTATTATGAAATTATGATTTATTTTTAACTTTAAAATTATATAATAAAATTAAAAATTAAAAATATAATATTTATGTTTATATTTATTATACTGCATGAAAAAAATAGTTTTAAACTCTAAGTTAAATTGTCATTTTTTTATGCATTATAATATTAAAAAAAAATTATGTAATCTATGATTCTGATTCATAATATATAAAGTAATATATTATAATTATTATTAAATTAAGGTTTCAATAAATTGATAAAAGTATTTAGGTTTATATTATAATTATATAACTTATGCTATGTGATTGGAAATAATTAACTTCAATTTAAAAAAAAAAATATATATTGTCTTAATGATTTATTATTCTATTGATAAATAAATTGATATTATAATTCTATACATATACTAAAATTAAATTGTGTTACATTTAAATATAGGTATTTTAAAGCTATATAGTAATTAATAACTATATACATTTAGACAAAATATGTTGTAGTCGTATGGTAAATGGAACGGAAAAAATTAATTACATAATATTTCGGATAAACTAGATAACATTAATTATAATTGATACCACTAGATTTTACCTGATAATTAACATTATTAACTACGCGTTACGATGATAAATACAATTATAACGTATTTTTGAACATAAACCAAAATATATTTACAAAAAGAAATTCAATTATGTTATTTAAATTTTACACGATTAAAACAGTAGGTAAGAAATATTATTATTATTATATAGATGGTTATTGATTAATCGAGCGATGAAATTATAAGCGTATTATTATCAAATACATACTCAATTAATTTATAAACCTGCAAATAATTGTAATAAAAATGTAACTCTTTAATAAAAAGAAAAGTACTTAATATAAATTAAAAGACAATAATTAATTAATAATATCTAACATAGGTAAGGTATATAATTTCATTCATTTCTGAACACAAATTAATATTTGGCAATCCGATAAAACTCAGAAATAAATTAATTTATAGATAAATATTAAAATAATACCATAAAATTTAATACGGTGTGACTAGTAATGTTAGTTATGCTATGAATATATTATGATTTATAAAGTATACGAGAAAATAATAAATTGTGGCACTCTCGCAAAACGTTTATATAAAACGTCAAAATATATTAGTTTAAAAAATATAACCTAATAAATATACAATACAATCAATTTTGCACATTTTATTTTATATTCTTACCAATAAAAATATTTAAAAAATAAAATAAAAACTGAAGTTATGCAGAAACAATACCGGGGTGTCTTAAATACGAAAAAATATTCAAACATTTAAATTATTTAAATTATTCAAATTATAAAATGTAACCTTAACACAATACCTACGTATAAATACGAATTCAAATAACGTTCTATTGTTTCATATTACTAGTTTACTACGATGACTAAAATGTAACATCATATAATCATTAATACTATACCGTATAATAGGTAAGTAATAATCTAGTAGGTACGTAAAAAAAATATCTTATTCCTAGGTAGATATAATAATAGATAGAAGTTTTGCAACACGTTAATGAGTAAAATTTTAAACGCTGATTTTAATCAGAAATAAATATTGATAATTTATATATTTAAATTTTAAAATATCATTAATTGGTCTTAAATTCGAGTTAGGTACAACTATTATTATAATATAATAATGTACGACCTCAATAATTTTTTAAAAAATTTCTAATTTGTTGATATGAAAACACACTGAATACGCTCGATTTAATTTCATAAAACGTAATAATTTAGATTTAATAAATCGTTAGTTATGCTCGTTATTTTGCGATATACCCTGTGTACTCATTAACACACGCGAAGGCACAAAAAAACACTCTTATATACGTATTATTATATACATGCGAGGTATGATGTTTATATAAAATATTAATAATTTTTATAAAAATCATAAACCTATTCACATGATTTTTATAAAATAATAAAAACTATGAATCACGTAGTTAAATAATAATTCTCGAAATTTTTTAATATTTCTAAACGGTCTAATCAAAAATTACTCTCGTTTCGACGGTACCTCGTGTATGTTATTTATTATTATTATTATTATAATATTCTATATACAGACAGATAATTTAATTTTACTCACGTGTATGTATTTACGACGACGATAATGAAAAACGATTGTCGATATATAACTGAATAATATTCAATATAACATTATTATTATAAATAATACGATATGAAATTGTATAACATGTTATATACTATTATAATCATTGCGGCAGCGGTGAAGCGTCGATAATTTTGTTAGTGTATATTAACATTAATATTTTAACAACAACGCAATTATTGAGAATAGTAAATTATTATAGTAACAGACGTTTATAAAATACGTAAACAAGAATAATCGAAACGAAAAAAAAAAATGATAATATTACCTACTATATACCTACGTATACGAATGTAATAATTATTATTACTCCTGTATATTAGGTATAAAACCTTCGATAGATTATTAGACTAAATTATAATTATTAAATTTTTTTTTTTAGAGAACAAAATTTTTTCGAAAGTATAAAATATAAAAATAATTATTTATATTACCTACTAGTTAGCTCGGGCGCACTGTTTTAAGTAAAAGGATCATGCAGACACGACTTATCCGCAGCCGGCAATGCGACTCGTAAGTACATAATAATATATTATGTACGCGCGCGCGTGCACTTAAACGACGGTACGAATTTCACCCGAGCGGCGAGTTTTTCCCGATGACCGCCGCCGCCGGTCGACACCCCCTCGAGCACGCACGACGAAAGATAGGATTGGATTCGCGCAAAAGAATTCCTCGTCGGCCGCGACGGCGGCGTCGGCGGTGGCAAACCGGTTGTATCGTGGCTTACTGTGAGCTCGCCGCTTTCCGCTGGATCGACATAATATTATTATTATTATTATTATTATTATTATTATTATTATTATTATTA
>JAIUCT010000007.1:3780401-3804536 GCA_021307375.1 Tetraneura akinire | reverse complement strand
TATTATTATTATTATTATTATTATTATTATTATTATTATTATTATTATTATTATTATTATTATTATTATATCTCCTCCACCCGCACACACGCGGATCTTTATATTATTTTTCTTCTTTTAGAAAGTACCGTTGTGTTTCTTTTTCTCTCTCCTCCGTGGCTCCGAATACGTCTCCCAGCTAGATAATAAAAATTTTACTCGTGTACGAGGCACGTCTAACCTGTTGCGCGTTAACTGTATACGAGAATATATAAGAAGACGCTGCCTCATCTCGTATAATATATTATTATATTTATACATTATACGTTATAATAATATATAATATTATGTGTGTGTGTGTGTGTACTGTTGTATTGTAGAAAAATACAAGTACGAATGAGCATATATTGTAAATAATAATACAAACATGCACGCGAACGTTTCGCCGGATCGTATACAGTATACACGTACCCGAGGTACATTATTATATACATACAATATTTCGTGTCGTCACTATCCTTTTCAGACGATATTTTTATCGTTTAAAAATACATAATAATATAATATATTCGTTTACACGGACACGAACACGCGTCAATTCCTTCAGGATAAATATTATATATAATATTATACGTATAATATAATAGTTCTATTGTATTATGTATATATGTTCATATCACATCCGCGAGCCTATTATAATTATATTATACATTTTTATCATAATTTATACCATTTCATCCTAATACTGACTATATTATATTATACGTTTATAACGATACGAACGTTCAAGTTTAAAAATCAGCAGTCCAAAAAAAAAAAAAAAAAAATCTATATCCGCTTTAATATACGGTTATTATACTCACATATTATACTCAATCAATTACGTATATTACAGAAATTCAATATTTATACGACTATAAGTTATCGTCATGAAGTAAACACATGCAATTCTATACTACGAGTATGTACTAAATGTATCGGTAAAATAATATTATATGCATATATAATTTCATTTGGAGCTATATTAATTCAATTTAATTTCACTTGATTAGTGTATCTTTCCAAACATAATTCTCATGTTAAAAATTAAATTAACACAAACTACCAAACAATAATTATTGTACATATCCTATTTGAATCGAATCACGAGGCGATTGTAACTATATTGATTTGGAATATGCAATTTCACAAGAACTCTTCATGCATTTATATATTATTTTCTATACATTTAATTATAATTTATAACTACTGCAGTGTGGAACATGTCTACCATAATAATTTATAACTAAAAAAATTATTATATATTAGAAGGTTGTTTTTAAACTATTTTTATATTTACCTATTTTAATAAAATATGTTTTAAAGTTTGGCACTCGTTCACAAAACATGATGTAAAAATATCCAATGAAATTATGTAATTTCTACAGACCATTTTTTTCAAATATAATAAAACAATTTAATTATAACTAAAATAAATTTAACAAACAATTTAAATGGATTCTCTAAACGTTAATAGATTTAAATTCAGGATTAAACTTACTATCTATTTTATATAGGTAATTATTATGTAATTAAACACTACTATAAATTAATTATTTAGAAAATTGTTTAAAAATTAATTTAATTACCTCTATATTTTTGTAAAACAAATAATTTAGATTCCTCTTTTTCATATATAATAATATAATATGTATCTAGGTATTAAAAATAGTAAGAAGTCAAAAATATATTTATATTTTTTATGAAAAAATATACAATTATTTATGTACCTATGTTTTTTTAATTATAAATTGTAATCACTCACTTTATATATTAATAAATATATTTACTTATAAATATACTAATCAATTCAATATAATTGAAAATATATACAATACATAGTTAAATGCTATTGCAGTTATTTATTTGTCATTATAACAGTAATTTCATCACGTAGGATTCTGAAAACTACTATAGGTACTCTACAGTGGCGTAACTGGGATAACAATTAAGGGGAGTGGGCAAAATGTTTTACTTAAAAAACTTAACTCAGTTAAAAATTAAATACTGGCCCAGCCTTGCATTAACTTGTAGTATGCACTATATAATGTACGAGTATATACCTACTGGCTACTACATGCAAAAAAAATTAATATAATAATTTTTTGTCAACACATTGTATTACATATATTATGTGTATAGTTTTTCTTTGATGCATTTATACTATAGGTAAATATAATATCGAGGGGGAAAAATTATAACTTTACCCTCCAGTAAAATCGCAGAAGTGGCTCTTACCCTTACAATTACGCCACTGATACTCTAAATTTATGATGATTTTTTTTTTTTAAAAAAAAGAATTCACAATTATAATTATTGTATTTAGCTTATTAATATTGTATTATTTATAATTCCTAGAAAATATACTTAAGATTTTTACTTAAACATCTATAGACTATAAGCACACACACAGATACTATTATATTATGTTTATAGTTTTTAAGTTATAATATTACAGTAAGCATTACAAAATTATAAAACATGCTGCCAAGAATTATATTTAACAACGATGTAATAACAATAGAAGAAATATGTCTTTATGTTAATATTATGTAAAAAATAAGCCTTTATCAGATTGAAGTTGTCAGACATTTCAATATAATATGTATATATTTTTAATACAATGTCTACGTATACATATATACGTTTCAGATATTATTTAAAGATATATGCTGGAATAACATTAAGTGAATATAATAAATATTGAAATATCTTAACTAAAAGAAAAGTTTCAAAAAAACACGATGTATTTATTTAAATAAATTTTTCGATGGAAAAAGTAATACTCGTAAAAATATATTTATTATTCTTACTTGCTTATTAGTTTATTAGTTCTTCGTTAATAATTGTCAATATAATAATTTCTTAATAGTAGGTATTTTGATGATTTTGTACATAAAAATAAAAATATTTTTATTCATCTAATGATTAAGAATTAAAACGATTTAGGTACTCTGTGAATATATAAAGCATGACATGTTTAAGTATGGAACGAACACGAAATACTAAAATCCGAACGTTAACTAAATGTAGTGGAACACATGCATTTGGTATTTATACAGATACAGAGATACCATATTTGTTTCATATAATATAATTTATACATTTATTAGTGTATTATATATTATATTCAAGTAATATTATCAAGTAGTAATAATTACAGTAAAGATTAATGTTTCATGATAAAACAAATCAGTCTATCCCTAAACTGCATGGACGCTATTCAGATAACGTGTGCATTATATTTGTATAATATGGATATAATGATCGAGAAAAAACGATAAAGAAACAACTGTTTTCGGATGATTTTTATAAAGGGACAGCTGCGTATTGTAATTATTAGGGTTCAAATAATAAATGATAGCGATACGCACTTTTGGGTGGTACACTATATAATCATTAGGTATCCGTCAAGTCTTATCAGAATTTTCGATTCTAGATATTTTTTTTTTACAAAAAAAAAAAAAATTATTATGTATATATCATAACTACGATTATAATACTTTTCTGACAAATGTAATACATTAAAAACGTAGGCGTATATAACGGGCGTATTAACTACGAAAGAGAAAGAGACAAATAACTGGACAATGGACATTAACCCTAAATCACCCGTCCTACTCATACCACAAAATAATACTATACTCGTACAACGATGACCCATACAAAGCAAAAACTAGAATATAATGCAATCATGATATTAGGTTAAAACTCCTCTTCGGACCCATTAAATGATGGCGTTCGTTAAGATGTCCGAATATTGTCATTTTAAAACCCTTTGTGTTTTTTACAATTTTTGCTATACAAGTTATTAAATATTTATGAATTATAATATTTATTGTGTATGTATAGTATATACTATATTCATATTGTATCAGCATATTATATTATCTAATGATTCAAGAAAAAGTTAATATTATAAAACTAGACAAAAAAAACAAACATCAAACGTTATATTATCATAGTACGTATTATATAAATACAATTACGAAATTACAGACCTATTTACTACGTAATTTTAAATATAATATTACCTAATCTAACCTACTGATTATTATATCATTTTTAATTTTTATCCATATTATTTTATTTCTATTAAAACAAACTATAAAATGAAGACTGAAAATCGTTTCTATTGTAGTTTCGAAAAATAGATTAATTGTATTTTCGTATATTATATCACAAAATCATCTATAAAATCATTGAGATAAGACAGTCTGTGGACGTATATAAGACCCCCGTGGTGGGTCCTTCTCCTTCGACTGGACAGACACGTGAAAGAACACGTGTGGCAGCGATAAAATAAACCGTGTTGGTCCGTCAACGACGTACGCGTGCGGGTGGTTATCGTTGACCAAAGATTATAAATAAAATATAATATAGGTATATAGTTACACATACGCATGTCATATCGGACCGAACCGTAGTATCGTTCGATTAATCAATCAATGCGAGGCCCCCTTGAACACAATAATAATAATAAAACCTATCGAACAAGAAGACTCTCGTGCACGCGATGATACGATTTATCATTCGATCACCGTCTCGTCTGTCAACCGTTCGAAACATCATAAACGATCGCGGACAAGTCGGCGAACGCGACGATAATATCCGTTATGTATTATTATTTATTATTATGTTCGTATGATAAATATATACGTATATGTTTTGGTTTGGATACAAGAAAGCATTGATTTTCACCTTATAGTCACCCCACAACCAGCAGCACGGTAACGTGGGCGACGCTACGTTTATTTTATTCGGGAGAACTCGCAACTCTCGTCAGAAACACGCAAGTTCCCCTCCGTGTCGACCGAGACGGTACTACATCACACGAAAGAATCCGCTGTAACAATATACTAAATCAATAACTAATATAAGTTGCACACTACATGCTGTGTAATAAACTAATAAATGGCAAACGAACGAGTACCTAGGTACGTAAAATAATAATTATAATAAAATCTTAACAATAGACATATCGACACAACGGTCTCTCTGTGTGTGCACCGTGTATATGAAGTTTTTTTTAATAACTAACCGTACGATGAATTTAATGATAAAATATTTCAAGCAATAATGTTTCATTAATGCATTTTGAACAAGAGTGTTTAAATTTAACCATTTGCCTTCATAATACAATTTTTGTTTAAGGCAATTAGGTACATTTAAATAAATTACTTTAATAAAATTGTCATAGGTAATATAAAATGAAAATAATTCGTAGTTGTAGTTTTATACTACTAGGTACGACATACACGAAAAACTTCATTTACTGTAGCCTTTATTCCGACTAGTATCTATATTTTATAATTATACTTGAATATATTATTATTAACTCGATCAATTTAATAATTATTTAATGGAGAGGGGGCATCAAATCGTTTGCAATATTTCTTTTTGTTACTGTCCCACTCTACTAAGACAAATAAAGTATTTGATTAAAATAAAAGTAAATTTTTGTGGATTTGGGTTTTTATTTATTTAAATAGAGTTTTAGGTTTAAGCACATATAAGCATATATTTTATGAGTTGTTATTATTGTAGGTAAGTAGAAGTTGCGTCCATTGCATTATAACAGGATGACAACTAATGATTTATTTCTTCATTTATCCAATAGAAAATAGATAATAATATAAATAATAATAGCAAATTGATTTTAGAAATTTCTTAATATTAGTGGTAAAAAAAGAAGAGCTGATAATCCTGTTGCAAAGATACAGGTTTGCAAATTTATTTTAAATTTTTAATTAAATTTGAATTAGAATTTGAATGCAATGATAAACCATTGAATTCGAAAAAACGATTCTGAGGGAAGTTCAGTCTGATTATGTAAGTATTGATTAAAATTTTGACATTTATTATTAAATATTGTTAGGTGTGTTAAATATGTGAATACCCAATAAAATAAAAGTCTCTGATTTCAAAATTGCTTGAGTTATCGTGAAATATTGAAATCGAATTCGTCGAAATTTCAGTTTTCATGAAAAATGCTGTTTTTTCAACGTTTTTTCTATCGCATAAGGTCAATTTTGAGAAATTCGAAAAATGATCTATATAAAGTACCAACTACATCCACTTTCCAACCGGAAAAATATGCTATTCGTGAAAATCGGTACATTTTTTGGATAGTAAATGTGTTTACAGACATAAAAAAAAATTATACATCATTTTTAAACCAATGTAATAAAATGTGAAGAGCTATAGTATTATATTTGTATGTGTATAAATATCTATATCAGAATATACTTAATTCTATATAAGTAAATTTAATTGATTTATAAATATTCGTATACGATTAAAATATGATATCAAAAACACAAAAATATATTAATAGTAGTTAGCCAGTTCATTTATAAAATAATAAATTATTATATTGTTATTGATATTACATTTATTTTTTATATTCGATACATAATTATGGATATTTAATCTATATTTAAATATCAAAAATATTTACCAATATTTTAATAGAATTATCAACAAATTATAAAATGATCAAGTAATTAACTGAATTAACTAAATTAATACGTTTAATTGATGATGTTAAAACAGTTTAAAATTAAATCAATTTGAAATTAAAACGCATCCATGTCATGTAAACACTTTAAAAAAGTTAAAACACACGCACTAAATAGTTTAAGAAGTTGAAACTATTTTATATGCTTAAAACGTTTTATCAAATATACATGGTAGTGTTTTAATTTCAAATTTATTTAATTTAAAACCGTTTTAATTCTATCATATAAGCATACTAAATGATGCATTATTTAAATTAAGCCATGTATAATGATAATTAAAACCTACCAACTACCTATCATTGTATTACACTATACCATATTTATTATATAATATATAATATATATATATATATATATATCACGTATAATGTGTTGATTCTAGATCAGTTATAATATCATATTTAAATTATCATTATAATACTTGTATATAGACAATAATTAAAAAAAAAAAAAACATTCATTGTGAATATTCATTCAATTTATCATTGAATACCGAATGGTTACCTACTAAAAATTAAAAATTAAAGATCACCTTGCAATATTGATAAACTAATTTAAATAATCATTATTAACATTCATATTTTTTACTATTTTAAAACATAATTAATATCTAATAATATATTTTTTTATTTGATTATAATTAAAATAATAAAACAGAAATGTTATTTGTGAAGAATATTATATCAACACATAAATTAAATTAAATATCTATTTAATAAAAAATTATAAATTGTGTTATAAATTAAAAGCTATTATAATTATGTACAGTATTAAGTATAATACTAAATTATATACTTATAATTACATATTATATTTGTTAAATTATTCTTACCTTAATTATTTCTATAAGACGATGTTTCTTATTTTGATACAATTGAGTATCTGTGAAATTTGTAAAAATATGTTCAACGCCATTCTAAAAAAAATGTAACTATTATATATCTAGGTATAATTTATAAAATATAAATTTCAATGTAATTAAAAACCATTAATTACATATTTGATTTATCTATGAGTTATGATAAAATTTAGGAATAAAATTCATATAAGGAATTACTTATCTATAAGCAAAATAATAACATAAACAATAATTTAACTATAGGATTAAAAATATGATTTACAGTAATCAATAACTATGACGTATATTTTTATTTTTTATTTTTGCATAATATATATTATTAAAATGTATAAATTACTTTACTTTTATATACATTTTTCAACAAATTTCTATTTATTTTTATAAAATTAAAAAAACAATATGAATTCATTTTTCTTATTAAAATTTATAAATTTAATGCAATTGGTAGTATTTAGCATACAATGAGTATTTACCACAATAATTATGTTAATTTTACTAGGTTGTAAATTATTCTATAGAAAAAAATATACAATTCAATTAAAAAATTAAAAGTTAGTAACAGCAAAAATTGTTTTAAAAAAATTCTTAACACATTTTATTTATATTCAATAGTTCAGTCTATAGTATCTAAACAAAATTACAATATGTATTTAATGTAAAAATTTAAAATAATAAAAAAAAATTCTAATAAGAATTATAATATTAATCATGTAAATTATGAGTTATGGTATATATCAATATTATAATTTGAAATATTATAACTTAAGAGGATAGTACTTATATATTTATTCGTTCTGTCTAATATACATATAAGGTAACAAATCTACATACTAGTTTTAGTACAATTCATTTATAATTTATTTTGGAATAAATTCACTTATTATCAAATTTGTCAATGAAAATATGACTTATTCTTGAACATTTTTTAAACCAGTTAAAAACAATTAAATAATTCAATTTTATAAATATTATCACTTTAGTAAATATGAAAATATTAAAAAATTGAACTTTTGAGTACGGTTTTCATCAATAAATTTTATAATAAATAAATTAACTCCAATATTAATTATAAATAAACTGTAAATATTAAAACTTCAGTAGATAAATTTGTCACTTTATATGAATCTAAGACAGAGACAACACTCATGTATGTAGTATTATCTTAAAACAATTTCATATTATATTCATATTACTCTACATGTTGAGCATTAACGCAGTTTCCATCTATCTAATAGAAAAATAGGTTGAAATTAAAATAGATTAAATTTGATTATAGAGGGAAAAAAATTTAAAATTTAATAAGATATAATTTATTTTTTATGCTATATTTTACAAAAAAAAAAAAAAAATATGCCATTGTCAATGAAAATTATACAGACACGATGTCCTCTCAAAGAATAAAAAATGAATATAAATATTCTTACATACATATTCATGTGTACAAACCATTCAATTTTTATAAGGATGTTATACTAAAAAAATAATCATAAAAATTTATTCTGAAATGAGCAGGTGTTTTACTTTGTAACACCTGTTTATTAATTAATATTCATTTAATAAATATAGGGATCTAACAATAATACCAAAAATATATAATTTTATGTACCCATAATATTTATTATCATTTAATCAATATATTATATCATTTGGTAATTCAGGAATAAAATATATATCAAAATATTTAAAACGGTACAAATAATTATAATTCTTTTTTCAAATTTTCACAAATTAAATTATATATTAAGTGTTTAGAATTATATTTAAATAATATAATATATTTCTTATTATTGAATTTGTCCGTCATAATGAATAAACTACCTGTGCACATTTTAATGAAAATTATTCTATTGATATTTTATATTATATTTAAATTGTTTATAATTGGGAACACAAATAATATAATCTAAGAAATATTTCTATTTCTTATATTTTATATAAATTAAATTTAACCAATTACAGGAACTTAAAAATAATAATAATAATAATAATATTGGTTAGGTACTTACAAATTTTTTGAGCATTTATTAATAAATTCCAGTAACTCATCATTGGAAACGCATGCCATTTATTTTTTCAACTGATTTCCTGCTTTAAAACAAAATTACAAAATATAAATGCAATTCCCAATCGTAAAGACTGAGGAGGGAAATAATAAGTTTAGGCGTTAATTAAAATAACCTAAGCACAATAGATTATGTACCCAATATTTAATATTAATTATTTAAATTGTATACACCAATAACGTTTAGAATTACTTACATCGGGCATGAATTGAAATTGTGTAAATTCAATATAACAAAAATTGTACGTTAATGTGTTGTACAATGTCCGTAATTTTTTCCAACTAATTAATATAAAAATTGTAATAACAAAAATACTAATTACTTTACGAGAATAAACTTCTCGACGTCAACTCGTCTTCGCTATATCTAACAGTCTGATTGATAAATGATAATATTCAACTTTGTAAATACCGTAAAAAAATAAGAGATTACCTAGACAGAGTGGCCAACGTTGAATGTTCATAAAAAAAAATACCGTAGTGTAAATAATTATAAATTTATAATATTGTGCTTTCAATCAAATAATAATTATAATATATTATTTTATTATACATAATATAATTTAATAATAATAATTCTCTAATTAATATTATTTAATTAATTGCACATTATTAACTTTAATTTTTGGTATTTTTTTATTTGACAAATTAAAAATTAACACAAATAAAAAATTTTAGTTTTGTTAACTTTGGAGTCATGCCGTTTATGAAATATGTCAAAATTTTATATTTTCATATTATTATATTATACTTTATTATATATATCCAATCTACATCCAATCGACGTAATAAATGTACCTATTTAAAAATTTGATATCTTAGTGTAAAATAATTTATACACATATAATTTGTACCCAATAAATTTTTTTTTTAAATATGAATTGCTTTTCCTCGTTAATAATATTAATTATTTAATTTAATAATTTAATTAATAATATTTTATAATATATAGGTACTCATTACTAATAGTATTATATACATAATTAATTTATACAGAATAAATTTAATATTAATATTTACTATTTAGGTATTTATTTATAATTTAGGTACTTAAATCAAAATTAGTAGTTATAAATCGTTTTTATAGGTATATATTTTATTCGTATTTTAAAGATAAATTAACTAATATTAGGTATTGTGTATTTTTCTAGTTTGAAATTCTAAGCGAAGGCAGGAAAGTATTGATGTAAATGATGTACCTAACTACGTTTTTTTTTTTTTTTTTTTTTTTGAACTGATATCTACTTACAAAAAAATACGATCGAATAAGTTACCTAAAGTTTTCGATAGAGAATACGATTATGGTTTGGTACTTCACTATTAACAGGATCAGTTTAACTGTGCGGTTTATCTGTGTAATTGTGTAAATAACCGAGTATGTTCAAAATTGTACAGTTATCCGAACTGAATGTGTGTGTACTGTGTAGGCTATTTCAATTTTTTCCTTAATTATATTACAGTACTCTCAGTATATTCATGCGGTGTAGTCACAGTCTACTGAGAATAGTGAGAGTTTATATATATTATATTCACTACAATGAGTAACCGAAAAAAAAAAACAGCAACGTGTTTATGTTTTGTATATAAAGTTTAAAGAAATAATACATTAATAAAATAATAATTATTAGATAATATATTAATGTTATTGATAAATAAATATACCTAAATATTGTATAACACAAAATTCGAGTACATTTCATTTCTGCACGCGTCAATGAAATTCGATAGTTATTGTTTTTCTTGTGAATTCTACACCAAAATATTATCGATAAAAAGTGTCTTCATACAAAATAAAATGATAATTCGCTATCGTATCTAATTCGTGGGTAGGTACCGGTTCAGAAAAAAAATGAATATCGGGTAATTTTAACACAGACCTCTCCTAACAGCGAATTATAATCCGCTTCCTCCCTTTCTTGACATATTATAACAATAATAATTATTATTTTTTGCACCTCGGCTAGGTACCTACTAAATCAGTTATAACTTATAAATATTACATAATTAGGTTCTAAATAACACACGTATGTATGTAAAGATTAAATGTAATAATAAAGTGTTTGTAATTGAAGAACAATTAAAATTAAGTATGAACGTATAAGTAGTATAATATTATTATTATTGTAAAAAGATCTTTCGTAATAATAATATAGGAAGTTGGTAAAAATAATAATATAATAATATTGTGTAATAAAAATAATAAACCTACGTCTAGTACCAAAATACTATCGCAATCTAGCGTTTAAATTCCATACTATTTTAAACTAATTAATAAACGTTAAACATCGAAAAAAATTTAATTAAAAATGAAAATCTTAGGATAGGTATTTAAATTATTCAATATTTGTATATAATTTTGTTTAAGGATTTAGCAGAAAATCCAGTATACATTAATTACATGTTTATTGTCTATATTATCTATATATATAAATATTTTGAAAATTGCTAACTATAGGTAAAAAATCATTACACAGGCATTCAAAATGTAAGATTTAATAATGTGTAATGTAACTACTAATAAATAAAAAGCCCAAATCTATAAAAAATTTACTTTATTATTTCAGTAAATAGGTACGCATTTCAACAACGTTGTCATTTTCAGTATTAAACGTAGACTGATCAAAATATGATTTGATGAAATATCCACAAGAATTGTTCTTATAAAATTAAAAAACGTGTAATGTGGCTACCTACCTATGTGTTTTTAAATTATAAAAACACGCTCTTGTGAACAAATTATGGATTGACGTGAATTAACAGCTGTATATCGTATAGTTAGATAAATGTTAAAAAGAAGAGCTCATACTTTTGCCGCATTGATACAGGTGTGTAAATCATAGTGTTTAATTTTAATTAGAATTTGAATGCAATGATAAACCATCGCATTCGAAAAAAAACGATTCTGAGCGAAGTTCAATATATAATAATATAATAAATAATAATACCCGACAAAAATAATTCCCTGTGTGAATACATATTAATTTTTTAATTTTTATACAACCTAACCATTGCAAACATGATATTGGTACATTCGAAAAATTCGAATCGCCATCCATTTACAATTATATTTTATAATAGCTTTATTCAAAATGAACAAAGATATTAAATACGACATTTGCATACATACTTCCGTTTGGTCTAAATTCTCATGTGTCGTTCATCTCGTCGTTAATAGCAGCTTCCTGCTGGAGAAATTCTTCAGACGGTTAGGACTTAGGGAGTTAGTTTAACACATTATTATTCGTGGATTGAGAGTATAGTTTTTGATAAAATAAATGTTAAAAATTGCAGAACAAAAAATAATAACGCATGTTTTCTGGACTATTTATGTTATAAAAATTTTCTTTTAATAACCGTTTAATATTGAAGTTTTTAGTATAATCGAAAACGATTGTCATTTTTTTAAACGTTTAATAGGTACCAACGTACAAAATATAATACAACACATTTATATATTTTTGCTGACATTATCAAATAAACACACATGTCCCTATCCAGTTCGCATTTTAGGTCATTAATTTAAAATTTTCTGATTTGATTGTTAATAATCGCTATAGAGTATAATAATAATATTATAAAATTAACTCTTATTTAAAAATAATAATGTAGGTAATTATAAAAATTATTCACCTATAATATAATTGAAAGTGAAACTAAATACAGTGGTAGTAGAAAAAGTTCGTATAGATTACGTTAAATTTAGCTATTCTTAGATATATTATTATCATAGGCATATTAATATAAGTAGGTATAAGTACATGACGTATGGATAAAATGAAAATTCTGTTAAAATATGAATCAATAAATAAAAAATTGCATTAAGTGGATTGATATGTATTTGAAACGCAATGTATATATCTACAAGGTTATAAGTTGATTATCTTATAAATGTATTGAAATAGCATAACAACTTAAGATAACGTTAAACGTTTGAGTTATCTATAAATATTGCTGTCATTTGCACGTCTATTTTGGTTTATATACGTCATATCATTATAAACAAATTATTATATTAAAACGTTTAAAATTAATATTAATAATATTGTGTCAATTATTCTATTTATATTATAATAATCGTGCGTTTGTGCAACATTAGAAAAATTATAGATATTTATATAACTTTTAAAAATGATTTGGTCAATTTTCAAAAACTGCAGTAAAAACAAAAGTACTAAGTCCAATGGCGAGGACAAAACGAAATTGGTGAATAATTCCAAGAAAATTATTCGAGAACTTCTGAATAAATTGGACGCGATTCATGAATTAGATCAATTTGATGATAACGTATTTATTACGGACAAATATTTTGACTGTTTGTCAATACTTGATCCCAACAGTGAAGTTAACAAGGAAACTGGTAAATTAAACAAAACTGAACATGGTATCATTAAAAATGGCGTTATAAAGACTGCGGACGATTTCGAAGAAAATATAGAATCCATTTTAATAAATAACAGGTGTTATGCAGTTACTGAAAAACATTTAAAGTCATTACAATGTCCGTTTACTTGGATTTCAGAACCTAATGGTTTCTGGAACGAAAACATAGTCAATCGCATGGAAAATAAATATGGTAAATTTTACACGAAGACTTCCTCAATCACATTTTCGTTTGAAAGGTAAATATAAATAATTAGAATTATATTATAATGCTAAAAGATTGCCATATGTAGGTATATCATAATATGAACTATACTTCCCGAAGATTTATTTTCATTTTTTTAGTTTATTTATACAAAAAAATTTTGGTGATCCAACCATTATTACTACTTTTTAACTTGTACAATTTTAATTAATATTGTAATATTCAAACAAAACTAAAATAACACGGTACTAGATAATAATATAGTTCATAATATATTCTTATTGTAATATAATGAATTTTGTGTAATCGTTATCCGTAATCAGAAACAATCTAGTGGACGATGATAAAATATATATATATTATTAATTATTATCAATGAATTTTACATGTTATTTGTATTTAGAGTACCTAATATCATTTAGTAGGGTGTTCTTAAATATTACGTATTACACTATTACCTAATATCGTATTTATATTTGAGTAACTATGTACCATATTGTAGATATTTTATTCACACCCTAATATCATTTTGAAATTTAAATATAAATACGAGTACACATTATGAGAACTAAACAGAGATCATTCAACATGAAACCTATGATGGCACCCCTTTAAATATTTTGGATTGACCACTGGGTAGTTCTTAGGAAGATGTAGATTCATTAATAATGTATATACATACATAATAATATTGTCTATTAATATATTTCTTAGTTATATAAAATATTCCAGGTATGTAATTGTAACACAACATATAAAAATAATTATAGATATTAATTATTCATTTTTTATAATACCTACTTGTCAGGGAAAGATTGGCGGGGGGAGGAAAGTGGCATTATCCGACCAGGCCCTCTGAAAATTTTTGTTTCGTCAAAATTTCAGTTTCCGTAAAATATGCCGTATTTTTATTATTTTTTGGTTATTTTTCATACAAAATAAGTTCAATTTTGAAAAATTCAATAAATGATCTAAATAAAGTATCAATAGAGATAGACCAAATAGATAAAATTTTCTACCAGAATATTATGCTATTCGTTTTCGTGGTAATCGGATCATTTTTTCTGGTAGTAAAAGTGTCTATATACGACCGCAAAAAGATTCGCTTTGTTCAGAATCTAAAATATTTAAATATAATTATTATTTATTTTATTTTTTTGGTACTTTATTTAAAAAAATATTATTACATTTATCATTTTATTAATTTTTAATACTAATTATTATTTAGCATATTATTTTATCTAGTGATGTTATAGTATTCTATAAATATTTGGCCACCTGGGCCTTCAGGTTCTTAGTCCGCCCCTACTATGTCTTGTATATATGTATAAACATTTTATTTATGTTTCTCAGGTATATATGCAATTTAATTATCAGTTGTGGATTGTTTAAAACAAATCAAATAGACCAAGCTCATGATAAATTAATAAATATCTGGGGATGGTTGGATAAATTAGAAAATGAAAACGAATTATTTTATTTAAATATTAAAGATGGATTGAAACATATCGTTATGTCTACGTTATGCCATGTATTATACGCTTTTAATAAAGTGCAATGTAATCAAGTAAGTAAAATAATATAAAGTAGGTATAATATTGTTTAACTCATAATAAAAATAAATATTACTCGCGTTATAAGTATTTTTTTTTATAATAAATTTAAAAAATAACATTTCATAAACTTAATATAATTATTAATCATAGATCGATATCAATCAATTCAATGAATTTACTTTATTATTCTCCTTATATTTATGCTATATAAGTACCTACGTTCTTTATATGAATTCAACATAAATAATAATAATAATTTACTAAATTTATAAAGATTTATTATTAGTAAAATCTATTGCAAATATTCATAATAAGTAAAAAATTATAAGATTATTGTTGATTCATTATACTATTTTTGTATCGAACAATTCTATAGAAATACAAGTTTATCTTGTTAAACACTATGACTACTACGGAAAACCTACTACTGGTTACAATAAAAATAAAAATAAATTATCTGTTTTTTATAGAATATTATTTAAATAAATATACCTATATTATTTAATTTACACTTAAATATATTTGTAATAATATTTAATACTTTATAATGATATTAACATCATAATACCTGCAGCTGCAGTAATTATAATATTATATTAAGTAGCTAGGTGTATCATAATAATTATTGGAAATAAAATATAGGTATATTCATATATTTACCAATTGATTATTTAAGTGTTTAAGTCTATTTAATAATAATTTTTCTAATGAAATTTCAAACTATAAATGATGTCATTAATAAATTATAGATAAATGTTTTAATAAATAAAGTAACGTAGTATCATGAAAAACAATTTAATGAAAAATATACACACAATAATTATTATAAATTTATAATACAAATGAATCGCTAACTGCAGAAAGGGGACAAGTCCATTTTTATCAATTTTGATTTTATTATCATTTTTCATTAAGCACGCGTAAATACATCGTTTACTGCAGACAGGAGTGAAATCCGATTATCGAAACAATAAATATACTGTTTGGAAATTCTTGTTTACTATAGAAAGGGTACATGTCCATATTTGGTTTTTGGTCATTCCTGAAAAATTAGGAAAAGTGGACTTGTCCCCTTTCTGTATTTAGCGATTCAAATATTGTATTTACAAAATAAGTGTATCAATACGTAAAAATTTTTTGTCGCGATAATTATTTATTAGGTATATAAAATATGTAATTTTAATTATTTTTTTATTTTCATGAATTGTATTGGAAGAGCTAATTTATGTTTTTAGTTATTCGAAATGACAACAAAATTGAATTGTATGGATTCAAAATCAATATCATCAATCTATGCTATACGTTCTGCTGTTTGTATCGAAGTAGGTGGTCAAGCTTTGCAAACTGCAGTTCAGTATGCAAAAAAAGCATGTGAATTAGATTCAGATTATGCCTACTGGAGTTATTTTTATTCAGTAGCTATGACCGCTCAAAGACAATATCAAAATACAAACAAATCATGTCCTACCGAAGACGAATTCGATGCTATACAACATGCAATCATTTTAACTACCCAGCCAAATCCCTATTTTAATTTTCACAGAATGAATTTATTACATAATAAAATACTTTATAATAATTATATCGATACAATTACTAGCAATAATAACTTAAATGGATGTTCGTCTGAAAAAATCAAACAAAACTTCCAAAATATCTTGGAATTAATCAAGTAATTTCTATACATTAGTATACGTATATAAAGAGAAATATAAAATTTTAAATTATAAATTTTATTGTGTAATATAATTTTTAGAACAATTATAGGAATGGAACCAGCGGATCCTCATTTGGTAGTCAAATGTGCCAAATCTATAATTGCTCTTCCATATTTTCACGAGGATAATATTTATCTAATTAAACAAATTATAGCAATTGCGGTAAATATGGCATATTCCGATCCTACGGTAATTCTAGCGATCAATAACAACATAAAAATTTATGAAAAATTAGTCAATGATAACAAAGAACTTGTAAGTAATAATTTTTTGTACATTCAATAATATTAACGCGTGGAAAATATTTTTATTTATTATGATAAAACAAAATAATAATATTATAAAAGAAAAACCGGATAAATCATACTATTATTAACATAAAATACTTTTATGTTATAATTAGTTTTTACCCATACTATAAGCTAATAAAGTAATAACCTTTACCTATAAGATTTCTAATGTTTTTTTTTTCTGTAAAAAAAAACACTTGTAAACAGTATTATATTATAATATAGTAATAATGTATAACTAAAAAAACACCAAAATGTATAAAAAAATTAATTTAATTATGCAAATAAGTATTTCTATAAATGTGTTAACATACCTACTTTATAGTTCTAAACAGTAAACATAGACCAATAATAAGGCATCTATACGTTTTCGTATAAGTACGATGTTTTGTACTGAGGATTGTAGCATTGTAATTGAAATATGTATTTATTTAATATAATAATTTGTTTGTAGATTAGGGTAATCTTTTGATATTACTATTATCTAATAATAGTTTAAAAAAATTAACTAGATGAAAAAATTTTGAAACCTAATATTTTGCTATTTAAAAAAAAAAAAAAATAAATTAATTAATGATTATAATAAAAGGAATTATTTTTTTGATTGCTTAACATTCAGAAACGTGATTATTTATAAATAATAAATAAAGTATAAAAATATACTATAAAAAATTCTTCATAAGATAATATATTAATCACACCTAATTAAATTATTATTTAATTATAATACTATAATTCCTATCTAAAGGAAATAATGCGACAACAGTCCGGGTCGTCGATTTAAACCCAAAAGAAAAGTATAGGTACCTAATTCTTTATCATTTTATAAATTAACATAATACGGGTGTATTAATTTGTAGTATTGTAGTTTCGAAATAAATATTATTTTTCGTGGTTAAGGACTTAAGTTTTAGATTCTTTATTAGAATTTAGAATACTTAATATTGTACTTAGTACAGTACTACAGTATAAATTAATAATGTATACTTATGTATTGCTGAATGAAATTTTTACATAATCAATTTTATACCTAATATATTTTAACATAGTGTCCAAATTTGCAATGCATGAGTTAAAATTTGATTATTAAATTAATAACTCCTAATATAAGATTATAAGTTATTTGCGTAAATTAACCAGGTATTTAATGTTATGGATTATATTTATATACAATATACTATATTATGCATTTCACTAGGCTCTGATTCAGAGAATGATTCTAGTGGGGGGGGGGGAAGGAGTGAATTGATAAAACATATATTATATATGTTTATATTATTTATTATTAATATCAATCAAAATAAAATCGATAGTAATCGATAATAATCGATATTAAATATATTGTTACCTATATAATATGTAGGTACCTACCTAACTTATTTGTGCCAAATATTTTATTATAAAACAATTAATTTAATTTAATTCATAATAATAAATAATGATAAACGACTCTTCTAGGGAGGGGGCGATCGCCTTTTGTAGATAAGCGTCTGCACATTAATAATAATTCAAGATGTATAATAAATCCAAAATTATGGACTTATAAATTTTATATGATAATTTACTATATATTTTAATGCTTGAGATATTGTTACTCAAATATTTGTAACCGTAATTAAATAAACAGTTTTACAATTTAAATGACTTTTCTTTTTTATATGTATATAAATATTATTAACACTAAATACATAATTTTATATTATATTGTAGAACGAAAAGAAAAAACATTTGGAAAGTAACTGCATTGAAAGACAGATAAATCACATTGAAAATAATAATAATAAAGATAATGATTTAGAAAATGATTTTAAACAAATAGTAGAAAACCAAAAGGAAGAAAGTAAACCAGTACTCGATTTAATTAATTTATTAGAAAAATATGATGGAAAGTATAAATGGAAAATTATGACTCAAATTTGTTCCTACTCAATACTATTCAAAGATTCCACAAATTTTCGTGTTGGTGTAGAACAATTCATGATGTTAATTAGCGATGAGGTCATGGCCAATACTGATATTATAACAGTAAGAAAGAATCTTAAAATTATTTAATGCATTACACATACGAGTATGGCATTACAATAGGTACCATATAAATATATAATATGTATATATTAATGTAGGTACCCATACATTTAAATTTAATAAAGAAAATAAATATCATAAAATATGCCATATGGTGAATTGTCGAAGACAAAAAAGTACAAAAATTTGATTTTTATATAATTTTATATTAGAATTAAATTTAAATTTTTATCTAAAAACAAGTTTATATTTATTACTACTACTAATAATAATAAAATCAAGATTAATTAAAATACAAAATAAACAAATGAAATTGTATATTTCTTGAGTATTTTCAATATACAGGTGAAGGCGAGGCATTTAAATTTTATATATAATATCAACTGAATCTGTAATGTTTGTTATGAGATTATATAATACGGATAAATTATTATTTATCCACCAGATAAATGATTTAAAATACATTAATGACACATCTTTTAAAATATTATATTATATTGAAATAAATTTTATTTTTCTGTTACTTTATTTTAATTATATTTGAATATTGTCAATTGTAATGAAATTTATATTTATTTATAATTAAAGTTATTATTTTTGTGGTTTTTAGAATCATAAGTCAATATTCATAAAGAACAATTCTAAAGAATTCAATCTAGCTGAATTAGTATGTAATGAAATTAAATTGGCTATATATTTTGGTCATACGAAGAATAGAGAAGAAATTCAATTTTATTTAGATCAATTAACTAAAATAATGGAAGTGTGTAAACTTAAATCAAAAAATGTAAATCCAAATTTATTGGCCGATTTAATTGGATATAACGTGGGTCAAGAGAAAAATATATTTCACCAAATTGAAGATAACCAAAAGAATTGTAAAAATAAAATTAAAAAAACTACAGTAGAAAGTGATAATAATCAACGACGAAAATATAAACCAAGAAAACGAAATAATCGTTATTATAAATAAAATTTATTTTTGACAATATCTTTTGATAAGATAAAAATCCAATTTAAATATAATTTAATTTTTTATAATTGATGGAATTTGATAAAAATTAAATATGAATTTAAAGATAAATATATTAAATCATTTATATTATAATTTGTTCTACTTAAAATTAAATTTACGTCCCGACTATATACCTACGTGATATAATCACATGTCGCCCAATTTGATCTTCATAAGTAGGCATTACACTTGTTTGGTTTAATACTTAATACGTCTAATTAATTTAAAGTTTATATTAGAACAAATTAATTAAAAATTCTTAAAAAAAAAAAAACTGTATCTCTTTTCTATATCAAATTATACATAAATACATGATATATTTATTTTAGATTCTGAGCGGAGCAAAAAATGTATTGGTTTTTCAATGATGTGTGTCTTTTTTACTCTATTTTACAATTTTTTTTTTTCCATTTTTCTATTTTTTTTTCCATATTTCTATTTTTTTATTTATTTTTTTTTTTTTTCATGTCTGAACACATTTTAACTACCTACCCGAAATATTACTCTGATTAGCATATGTGATAATAGCATAATATGTTTCCTGTTGGAAAGTGGATGTAATTGGTACTTTATTTTATAATATTGCCTATTGGTAAAACTAATATCATGGCTAAATAACCTATTTGACTAATATAAAGTAATAACTCGTCATTATTATCGTCATTGACTACTTGTTTTAATATAGTACATTATTGTTATCGTAATTTTTATTGATCGCAGTTAATTTTGTGGAAAACATTAAATATTATACCTATTATAGTGATTTACAAGTTAACAATTTAATAATTTATTATAAAATGACTGAAATCTGAAATGCACAGGTTTTTACAAGTACTAAAGTATTGTGTATTGACTTTGTGTACATTGACTATACTGTGCTTCAGTTTTTCACTGTCCTCGTTAGTCGTGATATTAGTGAGTGATTTCCAGTCATTGTTATTGTTATACTTCTGTTGATTAGTTTATTTACGTTTTAACTATGGATATTCGGTCATTTTTTAATAAAAAAAAAAAAAAGTGATACAAATATTGTAATCGATAAAGTGTCTGAATTGTCTCCTCCACTTCCATGTATACGTCAATAGATACGGTACCAACATGGCAACATTAGCTGCTGATTATGAAATAAGTTATACGCAAAATGATTGCGAGTCAAATTTTGGTTTAGGATTTTATGTTAAATTTATCGGATGAGTTTAAATATAAATTACTAACAAAACCATATATTCCTTCTGAAAATTATGATTTTAAGAACGATAGTATTGAAAATAAAAGAAATTTTAAAATAAAATAGCTCAAACAATATCGTTGGTTAGTTTATTCTCAACATTTAAAAGGAGGCTTATGCAAAAATTATGTGATTTTTTGCCCCGTTGTTAAAAGAGGACTTTTAGGAGCATTTATCATTAAAGAATTTACTCGTACTAATTTATTAATTTCAACTTTTATTTAGTGTATATTGTGAGATTTTTTTTTATTTTGCCCCCTCCTGAAATTTTACCTATGGGTGCCCATGCCTATGACCAACACGGACCCGCTTTGTTCAAGTAAATAAAAGACTTGGATTGAGATTAAAATAATTCGGTATGTAGAATCGGTGGCTCGTATAATTCGCGCAAGTATTATGTCAAAAAATAACGATATCCGAAAATATTCCGAAATTAAACTTACTCGTATGAATATAAAATATATTTAGTTTAACGATTATTAACTTTTTTTTTTTTAAGTTTCACGATTATTTGAAGACACCACTACACCAGTTATAATAAATATCAGCGACTGCAACAACGACGTAGCCTGCAGTCAATAGCATTATTAAAATATTTTGGTGAAATAATTTTTTTTTTTTAATATGAAATATAAATGATAAAAAAAAACCGTAATATTTTTTAAATTTAAGTGTTAGTAAAAGATTAGTATTATAAATATAAATTATAAATATAAGTAATGTTACATACATACTAATTTAAATCACAATTAGAAGTCTTTTAATCATACCTATACATTATTTAATGAATGTAATGTAATCGTATTTAAATAATAGAAAATAGAAAAACCAAACTATGGTATAAGATATAAGTAACTAACATGATTAGAATTTATAATCAGACTTTATGCAAGTTAATATAATATCACAAAATCAAAACACTTATTTTAACTAATTATAATTTAATTTAATTTTCATTAGAATAAAAATAACAACTCTTACTAACATAATATACATTATATTTATTATGAACATAATGTAGGTATTTAAATAATATAAAATAGAATAAACCAAATTATGGTATATGTTATTAAAATGAATAGTATTAATTATAATCAGACTTTATGTAAGTTAATATAATATATTATATAGAATACTTAATTTAACTAAATACAATGAAATTCCATTGAAATGAAACTAACCTAATGTTACTGGCAGAAATCAGAAATATAATAGGTACTTATAATTTTCATGACCTGTACACTCTTTGTGAGCTCACATTTACACTCGCCTAAACCATATTTCTATTTTACCACAATCGTTACATAAATTTATTTTCGCATTCATCAACTTCTCCATCTGAGTCATCATCACAAAGATTATTAATTTTTTCTAACTCTTCACTAGTTGATGATTCAATTCAATATAATCTTTTTTTTACAGCAGATTTCTTTATCATTTTCTTAGTAACTGTTTTGTATTGGATATAATATAGGTAGGTACATCAATTTACAATTGCAGTTTAATCACGACTGAGATAGATTTTATTAATTTAATATAAAGACACTGTTACAGCTCGGGTTTTCCAACAACCGATACTGTTCAAAATAATATATAATCATTAATCACAATTAAATAGTATTACATTATAATATACCACAGTAACCATCTCTTTTTTAATATTTATTGATGTAAGTTTATTTAATTTCTGTAATTTGACATTTTCTTTTCTTTGTAGTTCTTCTTTTTCTGAGGATGCTGTAAGAATTTTTGATTTACCTTTTTTTTATGCTCTTTTTGGTACTTTGTTTTGTTTGATATGTAATGGTGAAAATTCTTGAATTGAAACACTTCTAATTGGAGTTAAATAATCATTTACACTTTCTGTTTGATCATTGATATTGCTTGGATTGACTAACAATCTAACATAGATGATGTACAAGATCATGGTTCAGTTTCTTCTTGTGCATTTTTTAACTCTTTGGTACAACAATAGATGCAGGTAAAAAATCTTCATCAGAAAATATACTCGTATATGCATTAAATATTAATATAAATTAAAAATTAAATTGAGTGGAATTATCCCATTAACTCCACTCACTTTAAAACCATTCTGAGCTTTTTATACTGTTGTAATTCATACAAATACTGATTTAAATAACCGCCGAAGACGACCACCACAACGGCGGTAACACTGACGGGAACGGCGATCACAGACACCACCATCAACAGCAGCAGACGCCGTTGCCGCATCAGTACGAAACGTCTTCACGGTCGTC
>JAIUCT010000007.1:3754009-3780391 GCA_021307375.1 Tetraneura akinire | reverse complement strand
ACGCGCAGGGAACCGTTACCGCCGCCTCCCCGGCCGGCTGCGGCCAGCCAACAGCGACGTCGCGTGGCGTATATGCCACCATCTCCAGACTGCACCACCACGGAGGAAAACGGAGATGATGCAGACGACCAGTGTTCCAAAGAACCTCAACCGCGGTCCACAATGTGTGCCAACCCGGTGAGCAGATCGGAACAGCCAGCGCGGCAACGAGTACGCGTCACGTACAGGCCACGGTCACCCGATAGCGACAGCAGCGGGGGCGAGTGCGGCGCACGGCGGCCGCCGCCATCGTGCCAACGACTGGCTCGCCACATAAACGGCGGCAGCTCATGTACACCGCCATGCAAGAAGTTTGATTGCTGCTGCAAGAAAAAGTCTCCGTGCGACCAGTGCCCCTCACCAAGTCCAGCGCCGTGTCCTCCGCCACGGTGTCCCGAACCATGTGCACTGCCACGGTGTCCGTTGCCCGACTGCTGCAGTGATTTACCGGTACATTGAAATTTGTATTAATATCTAAAAATTATTAAAAAAAAAATTAGAATTTTGTTCCTAAAAACATACAATTTATGACAGTATAAAGAGAATAAAATTTTATTGAATATATCAATAAATAATTTGATAAATTTCATTTTATATGCTACCTATTAACAAATACATTTAATCTAATATTTACAAGATAATTATTAT
Organism: Tetraneura akinire; assembly: GCA_021307375.1. Classification (NCBI taxonomy): domain Eukaryota; kingdom Metazoa; phylum Arthropoda; class Insecta; order Hemiptera; family Aphididae; genus Tetraneura; species Tetraneura akinire. The sequence continues at coordinate 3,779,704 of JAIUCT010000007.1, read as the reverse complement.
TAAATTCTATATTTTATTTTGTTTTAAATATTTTAATTTTTTTTTATATATATATATAATATATACTGATGTCGTGTTATTCTTGGGCTTGTCCCGTTTTTGTTAAAATAAGTAAATAAATAAATTGTCAAATATTGGTGATGTTACCCTAGCTATAAAAAAAATTAGCCGCACTTTTGACAGTTTTTTCAGGCCATCTAAGTGTCGAAGTCCCACTTTTGGTAGTTTATAGAAGATCCAAATATTTTGGTTTATTATTCACAGTTTTGACAATTCATTCTGTTAGAATAGGTAGTTTTCTTTATGGTACATTAATCTTTTAACTGTATGAGAGATTATACCATACCATAAAACCTACACGAGAAAAATAATGTTTTATCAGCTGTCGCCACTCAATCATTATTGATTATATTGTATTATATTACATTATATTATAATATATTATACACTACGGAGCTAACACAAATTCATAGTAGGTAGGTAACAATTTATCATAGTTCGAATTTTCATTTTTTTGTTTTCAAACGTACAGTACATGCAAATTTCAATCGAACTCGTCATTAACGCGACGTCAATCGCATTAACAATATATATTTAATTCGTTACCATAGTATACAAATCACAAACTAATCAGCATATTAATGTTTTTCTGCGCAACTAAGATAAATAAAAACATTTTGTTTTATTATTACAAACCATAACAACAAACACGGCATTTCGCAAACTGCAAAGTATGTAATACAGCCATTATACACAAAAACGTATTGTGTCTAGCCATGAACCTCATTGGACGCAAATTAAAATATAATTTTCAACTTGTGCGATATTATGCAGTAAAAAACAATAATATATTAATATTGCACGTAGCGTATTTTTTCCATTCTGACTATGTATTTTTTATTTCGATATACACAACCTCAATGTTATAAAATGTATAAAAATATCGAAAAAAACGATTTTTGATATTTTTCATACCAAAAAATAAATGATTACGAAGAATTAATAATGAAAAAAAGATGAGCTGATACTCCTGCCGCACAGGATACAGGTGTGCGAATCATAGCGTTTAATTTTAATTAAAATTTGAATGCAATGATAAACCATTGCATTCGAAAAAACGATTCTGAGCGAAGTTCAGTCAGGTTATAATTTTCGTTTGAACTAAAAATATCAACTTAAAACAGCTATAAAAAAAAATTGAGATTAGGGATTTTTCTAATATTTTAGTATGATATTAAGTAATATGTAAGTATACTTCAGTAACATTTTCTGACCCTAATACCAAAAATTGCCAATTTTATCAAACATTATATACGTAAAAACGAGAATTTTACGAAATATTCAATGTATTATTTAGCTCATTTTTCGAATTTAACAAAATTGACCTTATGAAAAAACCCTATAGAAAAAACGACGAAAAAATGAAGAAAAACGACATTTTTCACGAAAACTGAAATTTCGACAATTTTGATTTCAAACTCAAGTAATTTTAAAGTTAGAGGCATGAAAATTTTATTGGGTGTTTGGTACCGTTACGTTAGTTATTCTACGAAATATAGGTCGTTGAATATTTCGTAAAATTCTCGTTATTAAGTGTATAATGTTTGATAAAATTTGCAATTTTGGGCATTAAGATCTCAAAATTTTACTGATGTTTACTCACATATTACTTAACATGATATCAAAATATTAGAAAAATCTTAATTCTCAAAATTTTTAAAGGTGTTTAAATTTAAAGATGAAATTTCAGTAAAATCAATATTTAAAGTAATTATAGGGATTCTTCTTAATAAATGTTTAAATATTTTACAATAATGTTAAATAAAATTGACAACTATTTTTTAAAAAATTTTTAAATTTTATTGCAGCTTAAATGCATCGTACTTAACTAAGTTCCAATTAATTGTGAATCAATACATTTATGATTTTTTTTATAGCTGTATAAGTATAAAAAAGCAAGGGAAGGATACTGGTGTGGAAGGGATTCAGGTGAATAGAGTATGGTGTTGAATTTTGATTATAATTTGAATGCAATGATAAATCATTATATTCGAAAAACGATTCTGAGCGAAATACTATCAGATTTGGGTATTTAGGTGATTAATTTAAGGGTTTTATGATAAATTATTTATATTGAACGTAGAGACTAATAAATGTAAAAATTTTAATCGGTACATATATTATCTGATGAACTTCGCTCAAAATTGTTTTCACGAATGTAATAATTTATCATTCCCTTTCCTTGCTTTTTATTCTTATATTACACACGTATGTATACAAAATACAATAATAAATTACATAATGATAGTGTATTATGTTTTACGATTTCGGATTCGAAATTGGATAAAGTAAAAGTCCGCTGTAGATGTAAAAAATTCTATATTACTCTCATTGAAAAATTGAGATTTTATTTTCCAAGAGTACTCCCACCATTTTTCTGTTGGATTACTAAACGAAGACATAAATTTATCTGTATGGATCGATACATTTCTATAGATGTATTCACCCTAAAATAAGAAAAATAGATTTTATAAAAGATACAAAATGTGATTATTAATTTATTTAATAATTTGCATAAAACACATTTTTTCTATTTGAAAAATTTACGTTTTGTAGTATTTTTGTACATAATATTTAATACAGTAACAAGGAAACACTTAAAAAATATAAAATACAATATGAAAGCTACATAGCATTATATGGAGTGGATCATTGTATCATTAAGAAGTGTGGTGAGAGAAAAAAAATAGAAAATAGAGAATGATGATTTCTGTGAGAATTAATAGGAAAATGAAGGGAAATGGATACAAGTAGAGAAGATGCATCAAGGAAATCATTTAGAAGGAATGAGATGAAAGCGAAATCGACGTTAATACTACGGAAAGCAAATGATGGGATATTAGGGTAAGAGATAAAGGGAGTGTAGTCATGTAGTTAGCGGTCAAATTTTAAGAAAATATTTTTTAACCTTCTCTATGCAAATTTGGTCACAGTATAAATAAATTATCATTTATATAATATATCGTAATATAGGTAATATTATATTCTAATTAAATTAAATTAATTTTTTATAACATATCTCATAATTTATACATACCATATTATAATGATTAAAATGTCAGTAGTGTGTTATATTAGCGGTGAGTATATTTTTAATTATTTGTGTTTATAGAAATAACATATTTTGTAAGTATAATAATATACCTAACGTGTAAGATGTAACATAGGTACTCAGAATTTATACAGGTATATATATTCATAAAAGTACTGTTAATAAGTATTTATGAAATATTTTAGTTTTAATTGCTTAAAATTCCAATAATAATTCATTGTTACTACCAAATTGAATATTAATTAAATATAATAATTACTTACAAATATAGGGCATTTTTGCACAGTGTCTTTTAAATCATTCACTAATTGAAAGTATGTTATGAGATTTAATTTTGAACATCCATTAGAAATGTCATATGATACAACATTTATACAGTCTATGTGATACTCCTTACATTTATTTACAGAAAATCTGACCTAAACATACAAAACAAAATTTTAAATAATTATATTACACCCCGGATGCGTGTGAAAAAGAAATTAGTCACTATCAAACAACTTTTCTGGTTGTATAATTTAAACTTTAACAAAATATGCCAGATCGAGGTTTTAATATTTAAATATTAATTTAATATCTTAATATATAGTGATATGTTCTACGTAAAATACCAATACCTACCATTAAAAAAAAAAAAATTATAAATTTAATTTCACAAATACTCGTATTTAGAACTGAGTTAAGTAATATTCGAGCTTCAATAATTTTCGAAATATTTTAAATGTTTTTGTCTATTTATATAACAATATTTAAAAAACTGAGAAATAATAGGAAGAATCCCATATATGATATAGGTACTTTAAATATCCTAACCTAACTTTAAATATCTATAAAAAAAGCTGATACTTAAAATTTTTCTAATATTTTGGAACTAGATTAACTAATATGTAAGTATGCTTAGATAAAAAATGTTATCTTTTAGATTTTGACCGAAGCGAAGAATGTGTTGGTTTTACAATGATGTATGATTTTTTGTTTTTATGTATGAAGACGCTTTTACTACCCGAAATAATGCTCCGATTTTTGCAAATAGCATATGTTTCCGGTTTAAAAATGGATGTCGTTAGTATTTTATTTAGGTCATTTTTTGAATTTTTCAAAATTGACCCCATTCGACAGAAAAAACGACATTTTTCACACTGAAATTTCGACGAATTCGACTCATCAGCTAAATGATTATAATAATAAAGTCAGTAAATATACAGTTGATGGGCAAGTAAAAAGTGGAAACGTCAAAATTGCTTGAGTTGAATGACTCATCCAATGATGAATAAAGTAAAAAAAAAGTAGCTTGAGAATAAATTGACAGCCATTTTCTCATTAATGGAAGTAAAAATATTTAAGGATACTTCTTTAGAAATATTATTATGGGAAGATTATTTTTATCATCTCTCCAAAATTCGTGAAGTCAATTTTTAGTAACAAAATTATATGTTTGATATAACAACGATAAGCTTTTTTGGATTTATATCTTTAAACTCAGTATGAAGAATTTAGAATTCTCTATAATTAATAACACAGAAAGATTACTAAAATTTAGCATTCTCTATTAAATTATATCTTTATGCTCGTATTTATTGGAATTCAAATTAATTTAAAGGGAAAATTATAAATTATAATTATTGTTAAAATAATATAATTCTATATGAATATTGATTATATTATTAGTTTTTTAATTTAAAATAATCTATTTACTTACACTGAAATCTGTAATTATTTTATTTATTTTAAAGTGATAAAATAGAGCTTGTGTAGTGTCGTATTGTTTATAAGATGTATCCAAAACAATGCCAGAAAAGTTATTTACAAATTTTGAATTAACCTTAGTAAAACGAATTTCACGTTTTAATGGTAGGTAAACAGCAAACGAAACCTGAAATAATTTTCTTAAGTAACCTATATGAAATATTTTATTATATAGTATCAAATAAAATATTATAGTAAAACTCACTATCTTATGACTTAATAATATATTATAAATGATATAATTGAAAAACGTATAATAAATAAACTTCAAGAAATCCATATTAATAATAAATTTAATTAGGTATATTATATTATTATATTGATTTTTAGAATATTACATTCACAAAATATCGTACGTAGCGTCAAAAACCTACATCACATGCAGGCATAATATTTGATTAATAATGGTAGTATTTGAAACTTATATTATTGAATTTGAACAGGATATTCAAATTATTAAAGATGAGTAGATAAATAATTTTATAGATAAATTGTAAAATTGTGAATTGTTTTCATACATTTACGATATATGAAAAAAATTATATTTGGTATATTATAATGATAGAGAATTAAATAATATAAGGTCAGTGATAACATTATTATATATACAAAATTATAGCTGATTGTTAAATAAATTATTTAGAAATATTAAGACGTAATTAATTTATATACATCATATATTAATTTTCTATACATTTTATATAGGTACACCAATTTTGTTTAGCCTTCTAGCAACTATGTGAGGTTGCTCTTAAACTATTATAAATTTTAAAATTTATAACATCTGGGATGGGACACCTCATTTACTAAAATACGATAGGTAAATCATAACATTATTTGTGGCATTATAGTAGATACATTATAATATTATAATATTACTTGATAATTCAGTTTAGTTATTAGTATTGAAACGTTATTAGTATTATATATACGAAATATATATAAAAAAAAACTCATATTGTATATTTATATTTTATTATTAAAATATAATGTTTTATCAAGTTCATAGAGGAAGACACAAATTATTATTTGGCCATATGATGAATAATAGTTCTCTAGGCACTGGCCCTTTATTACCATTACATAATACAACAAAATATAGTTATATATAAAAAATATAGTTATTTATAACAAAATATATTCACCAAAATAATACATAATACAAATTAAAGTTTTGGGCTGAATACATAATTGTGCGTGATTTTTTTAGTATCAAGGCTGATAATAAAAATATACTCGTGTCATATATTATATTCATTATTTTTCTATTATATTATATATGACTAGTAAGTACAGATAGATATAAAATTACAATAAAAACAGTATTTTTTATAATTTGTGAATTCGACCTCGAAACTGAAATTGAATAATGAAAATTATATATCAATTATTATAGTACCAAAAATTTTTAATTTACTATTATAATGCTCTAATTTTAAAAGAATAATTTCACCATTTTTTGGATAGATTACTAAAGAATATAAATAGATAATTATAACAATGATATAAACTTTATACTGTCTATGGATATTGGATACATTTTGTAAACATTATACTTATATTTTTATGCATTATCATTTTAGATTCTGAGCAAAGCGAAGAATGTATCGGTTTTACAATGATGTGTGATTTTTTTTTGTTTTTTTTTTTTTTATTATTATTCAGTAAACATTTTTACTACCCGAAATAATGCTCTGATTATCACGAATAGCACATATTTCCGGTAGGAAAATGGATCTAGTTGGTACTTTATTTAGGTCATTTTTTGAATTTCTCAAAATTGAAACTAAGCGGTAGAAAAAACGACGAATAAAAGACGAAAACTGAAATTTCGACGAATCCGATTTTAATATTTCACGATAACTCAAGCAATTTTTAAGTTAGAGACGTGAAAATTTTTTGGGTGTTCACATAGCTATTATGTATATGTGGTAAAATTTTGGAACCGTTTGTTCATTTTTTCTACAAAATATTGGACTTTGAATATTTCGTAAAATTCTCGTTTTTACATATATATTATTTGATAAAATTGGCAATTTTTGGTATTAAGGTCGGAAAAGTTTACTGAAGTATACTTACATATTACTTAATATCATAATGAAATATTTAAAAAAATTCCAATTTTCAATTCTTTTTTATAGCTGTTTTAAGTTGATATATTTAGTAAAACGATAATCTTAGAATCCATACGTATAAATAAATATTCTGAAAACACTTTTACTACCCGATATAATGCTTCGACTTTCACGAATAGCGAGTTTCAGATGTAAAAGTGGATGAAGATGGTACTTTATTTTTTGGTCATTTTTCGAATTTCTTAAAATTGACTATAAGCGGTAGAAAAAACGACATTTTTCACGAAAACTGAATTTTCGACGAATTTAATTTCAATATTTCACGATAACTTGGGTAAGTTTGAAGTTGGAGACTTGAAAATTTTTTTGGAATTTCACATAGCGATTATATATATGTGGTAAAATTTTGGAACCGCTATATTAATTTTTCTACAAAATTTAGGACGTTGAATATTTCGTAAAATTCTCGTTTTTATGTATATAATGTTTAATAAATTTTACTGAAGTATATATACATATTACTTAACACCATATCAATATATTAGAAAAATCTCTATTCCCAATTTTTTTTATAGCCGTTTTAACTTGAAATTTCAGTAAAATCAATATTTAAATTTTTTATATGGATTTTTCTTATTATTATATTATAATATTTTTTAATAATTTTGAAAATTTAATTATATAAAAATTATATAGATTGTTCATTTATGTACTATATGTGTGATAAAATTTTGCGTTTTAAATATTTAATAAAAAATGTCAATATTTTAAAAAATACCTACATTATAATCTGACTGAACTTCGCTCAGAATCGTTTATTCGAATGCAATGGTTTATCATTGCATTCAAATTCTAATTAAAATTATACGCTATGATTCGCACACCTGTATCCTATGCGGTAGGAATATCAGCTCATATCTTTACACATATATTTTCAATGTTTTGTAAAGTATTAAAATGAATTTTAAAATTTAATTTAAGGCACGCATGTAATATCTTATATGAATATACAAAACGGAAACAGCATCTATAGAGTTAAATAATAAGTGCTTTTGGCTTTTATACTTATATTCTAGATGTCGAAAAAAAACAAAATACATTTTCTGAATAATATTTTATTATACTAAATGGTACATCATTATTATAGTATTATAGATCCAAACAACTAGGGAATGTTTAACAATAAATTATACAAACAAGAATCAATTGCTGCAATTAAATTATATTTTCAAAATAATTTAATATATTTTATTTTCATTTAATTAAACAAAACATTTTCTTTAAATATAAATCTAACATTATTTATATAATAATATTTCAAATAAATATTCAATATTAACCAGAGTAATTATATAGAAATTATATATTATTTGGTATAAAAATATAGGTAATTATATAATAATATTTTTTAATTAAATGCAAAATAAATATGGAGGTTTTAGGATATTGTAGGTTTTCGGCTCCGAAATTGTAAGAAATAAAAGTCAAAAGAATAGTTAAAAAATTCAGATTTACTCTCATTTAACAATGTGTTCTCCCATTTCCAATAAAATTCCCACCATTTTTCTGTTGGAATGCTAAACGCAGACGTAAACTTATCTATATCCATGGACACATTGGTATATTTGTATTCACCCTAGAATCATAATGAATTTGATAAAATAAATAACAAATAGTATAATATTTAATTTTTTATATTTTTTAATTAATTAATTAAATATTATGATAAAATTTTGTTATTATTACTTTGTTAATATTTACGAACAATATGTATATGAAGTGAAATATTAATCATTAAAAATATCATTTATTTTGATTAACAGATTATAAAATTATTAGGTATATAACATGTTAGATCAGATCTATGTACCTACTCGTATTTACTAATTGCATTACTGCAAATAATAAACAATTTAGAAGTATTTCTAATATAAATTTATAACTTATAAGGTACAGGCAACAAACTCATATTACTATTAATAATGTGTAAGGAAATTTTATAGATATTTTTCGTTTCATATTACCTCTATAATAATAATTTATTATATATTAATAAACAATAATAATGAATTAAAGAGTATATTTAATGAAATTCATTTATTCTGTGATATTATTATTAACATTATAATAAGTTGACTTTCTATAGTTCCACCATAGATATAATTTTTGGTATTTTTTTCATTTTTTTATAAAATTAAATATTCTACTAATTATATAGTTCTTATTAAAAATAATTAATCAATTATCAGTTTATCACATTTATTACATAATAAATGTGATTTTCTGCAGTGTTGTACTTACATGCATAGGACATTTCTTTAAAATCCCTTCATCATTATCAAATGTATAAAAAAAAAAAAGGGCGTTTAAATTTGAACATGCGTCTGTAATGTCATATGATACAACATTTATACAGTCTATGTAATATTCCTTACATTTATACACTCCAACTTTTGCCTACATAAGCAAATTCAAATTTTCTAAATTAAAATATCATCATTATAAATAGAAATATATAATTAATATCACCCCAACACAAATTTTATCATTGATAAATTAAATTTTCATACCTAATTTACATTAGATTTGTTATTTATAATTCATTTTAATCAATGGAATATTTTTTAAATAACAAACATATAACAATATTACAATATAATTGTAATATTTAAAATTAACTATAAAATATTGTTCATTTTTATCATTTGGTCCTGTATTAAGTTTAATACATCTTTATTCGATTTAATATTCGTCCAACTTATATTCATCATTTTACTTTACCTTCACATCTCGAATTCTTCTATTCTTTTTGTGCCTACAGGGCAATTTAGTTCCAATTTTAGCTTCCATATAACAACACACTCCATACAAATGATTTAATAAACCATTTCTTAATTCTTATCGATACATATTGAATATAATAAATAATAATATATAAAAAACACTATAATATTTTTATATGATAGATTTATAGAAGTATTAAACAATTATGTAGTATTATTGATTAAATTGTACTAAATTAAAATATGTATCTTTTTACTTACGCTAAACTCAGTAACCTTTTTTTTCACATCCATGTGCAAAAATAGAGTTTGTTTATTGCCATATTGTTTAAATGTTTTTTCTAGAACTACTCCAGGATATTGATTTAAAAATTTAGCGTCAATCTTACTAAAGCGGAATTCACGTTTCAAAGGTTGGTTAATAGCAAAAGAACCCTAAAATTAAATTGTTGAGATAATTATATTATTAACTGTAATATCTATATGTAATATAGTTTTATTATATTTATAGTGTTAAAAAAAATATTGTATTTTAACTTACTGTCTCACAATTTAAAAAAAACAAAAAGTAAATAAAATACATAAAATAAATTACATTGCACTTCATTTTATATATTGCAGTATGATAATTATTTTATTGTAAATTACAAATATTCATTGATTTTATTTTCCATAATATTGTGCTTACAATTCTGTGAAACTAATATATAAATCTATGTAGGTATAATACTCGTATTGCAAACAAACCTAAACCGGATATTCAAAAATGAAAAATTAGATAGGTATATAATTTCATAGATGACACATTATAATTAGATTATAGTTGTATTCTATTAAATTATGCGTAAATAACTGCAATTGTTCAAAATTATTTAGTTTGAATTATATAAACCAATAAAAACTATAGAAAAGCTTGCTATTATTATTATATTTTATTATTTCTATTAATATTATTATTATTATTATTATTATTAAAATTATTATTTAATATTTTTCACTTTTAATTTAATTAATAAATACAATTTTTTAAGATATGAAATATTATTTATTTATACATATTAATATATTTGTTTCTTTTACTTAAAATTTATGATCTATAATTTTAGGTATGTCGAAAAAATCATATTGGGACCTCACAAATTTTATGCCCAAAGGCCACCAAATAATTAAATCCGGCCTTGAATGTACCTACACATAAAATATATTGTTAAATTTAACATTAAATATAATTTGAATGTTGTAATTATTTATAGAGAATAAGCTCAGAGCACACCACCTAATTAATATTAAATCGAAATTTATATACCTACCTAATATAATATATTTATTAATTTTCCCATATAAAAATAGGTTAAGTTACACCTATATAATATCTTGTTATAAGTTTATGAATAAAATTATTTAAAAAATATTTTCCTATTATTATTCAAAATAACTAATATGAATGAATTGCAATCATAAGAATATTTTAATGAATAAAAAATTAATTTTGAAACATTTGATATGATCGAAACCTCGAATTAACATATCAGGTTCTTGTGAAAATTATGAAATATTAAGTTTTTGAAATAATATCATTTTATGTATAGTGTTGTAATCATTTCCTTGATAGAATATTTTAATAATATTTTGTTATAATGTTATCTATATATCAATAATATTGTCCTTATTATTATGCAAGCTATTATAATTATTATTAATATTAAGGTTTTGAAATAATATCATTTTATGTACAGGGTGATCCATATAACTTAGGTACTACACTCATTTTCTCGGTTAATTTTAATGTTTTTCAATTTTTTTTTTTTTACAAAATATATAGAACTTATAACACTACAATTTTATATAAAAATACAATTTTTTATAATTTTTGTTCTTGCTGATTTTTGAATTTTTATACTTCTTTAAATATCATCATGCCGTATATTTATTTACACCAAAAAATAGGTAAAAAAAAAAATTATAAGAATTATATTCCTTTGTCATTTTTAATTTTGTTAACTTTTCATTAAGCTCTTAAATGGATATTTATTAAATAATAAAAGTACTTTTTCGGAGACGCCAAATTGATTGTTTACAAACACTTTCAATAATAAGTATTTTATTATTAAATTATAATATTCCTACAAAATATTGCGATTGTGTATTTCCAATATAGTATATAGTATATATTATGATGATAAACACAATCAATTAAATACCTACATCTCTCGTCACAATCTCACATAGTCGTAGATTTATTAACGTTTAACAATAACCACTATAATAATATGATACGAATCAGATTAGGTGTATTTATAAATAAACCATGCACAATAATTATACGTATTTAATTTTATAATAATAAAATGTACAATCGTATGGAAAATTTGAAAGTGTGAACCGTAGTAACAGTGACGTAAAAAAGTGACCAAACCTCCTCCTATGTATGAAAAATAAATGAATTTCAAAGACGTATAATATGAAAACAAATTGAACGAAATGAAAAATTTCTTCACGGAAATTATTTTTAAATTATTACCAATGTTATAGAATAAAACAAAATAGAACATGCCATTTAAAAAAGTATAAAATCTAAAAATTTAATAGCAAAAAAATTATAAAAAATTATATGTTTATGTAAAAATATAATGTATAATGTACACCAAATATTTTGTAAAAAAAAAAAAAATTGAAAAACTTCATAATTGACTGAGAAAATGAGTGCAATAAGTTATTTCCATCACCTTGTATAGTGTTGTAATCATTTCCTTGATAGAATATTTTAATAATAGCATTTTGTTATAATGTTATCTATATATCAATAATTGTCATTTTTATGCAAGCTATTATAATTATGTATATATGCCTCATATAAAATAATAGGCATATTATGAAAAACTAAACTATTTTACTAGTTTAATAATTATCTTAATATATTTAAATTTGAACATCTACTTTATTTTAAATAAATAAAATGAAGCGGTTTGATTTAATATTTTATGTATATTGGAATACTTTAATTTATCTTGTGATAAGTCATTCAGTAAGTTATATTAAATTATAATATGTTATAATAGTAATAATAATACAATAGAAATAAATGTAAATTTTTTCTTAAAAATCATACTATTTAAATTTATTTTAGATTTTGTTTCCCGCTTTTCAGCCATTAAAACGTGAAATTCGTTTTATTAAACATGAATTGAAAGTATTAATTCCACGTTATGGGACAATTTTGGATAGTTCAATTAATCAATATGGCATTAAACAATACTTTAATACACACTTCATAGTAAATGAAAATGTGACAGATTTCAGTGTAAATTAATAAAATTTGTGTTTTACAATTTTACAAACATTAATTTAAGTACTAATAAGTAACCATAATTTTTATACATTTATAGTTAATATGTTTTTTTTTTAATAAATTATACCTTATACCTTATACCAATCATTAAACTGAATTAGGTTATGTCAATCATAATCTTCTATACCAAATAATAATATACAAATTATCATATAATTATAATTATAATCTAATATTTTAAAAATTATGTTTTTAATTTTTATTATAATATGCATAATATTTATTTATGAATTATAAAATATTGTGTATTATGATTATAGTAGCACTAGATATGTATTTGTTTATTATAAAGTTTGAATGCAATTTTGATATACAATTATGTTTATAGATTACATATAGCGTGGAAAAATGTAAGGAATATTATATAGACTGTGTAAATGTTGTATCTTTTGATATTTTTGATGCGTGTTCAAAATTAGGTTTAATGATACACTTTAATTTGATAGAATCTTCTGAATATCATGTGAAAAAATGTCCTATATATGTAAGTATACTAGTTAAAAATTTTTTATACATTTTTTGTAGTAAAAAAATTAATTACTATTATTTTTTTTATCTCGAAACTATTAAAGTTAAATAATCAGGATATTAGTAAAAAATATGTATATGGATTTCTTTATCTGAGATGTAATTTAATATATTATGAACCTACGGATGCTGGTAGTGAAATATCTTCCTTTGTCCTCTGGTTTTCTGAGATACGAGGTAATAATAATGAAACAATATTACTTTAATTCTAATATTATTGTCATGATAACAATTAATAAACGACCATATTCGATAAGAAGAACAGTATATAATTTCGATATATTTTAGATAAGCGAAGAATGTATTTGTTTATTAATTAATAGTTATAACATAGTAGTATTTCGTCACTTAAATTATGATTTATCATAATTATTAGACAATAATGTGTGATTTTAGACCAACCACTATATGGTTATAGCCGTAAACGTAATATATATAGGTAGTAACTACCTATATTAAGGTCACCTAACAATGATTAATTTACTTTAAATAAGTAGTGCTAATATTTTGCATAGTAAAATAAAATAACGATATCCTTAGTTTGAAATTAGAACAAGTAATTATAATTTTGATTTCAATATTATGTTGAGAATTCTAGAAAATGAAAATGAATAATGAGTAAGATAAATATGTAATTCTAATTAAAAAAAAAAGAAAAACAAGTTTGTATCTCTATAGGACAAAGTTAAAGTGACGCAAAAATTATAATAATTTTAAAATATAATTGAGTAAATTAAAGTATTACAAAAATTTTTAAATATGCATTATTAAAAAAAAAGGGTATCGGCCCGATGAATAAATAACTCTGCATGTGTAGTCAAATAAAAGTATCCCCTATGTGTGATATTTAATTATTATAATATAATTAAATTTTAAGTCAGATTTCATTAAACATAAAACGTTTTCTTTAATTTTGTTGTATAATATTGTGTCATTTTTATTACCTAGCTAGTTTCCCCTCCAGAGTTTCAGCACTAACTTAATGTTAATAAGTTAGTTTTAATTTTAATATTAAAATTAATCGTTACAACATAGGTACTATAAAAATGCAGATAAATTATCATTATTATTTGGAAACTCATTAAATCTTTATGCAATTAAATGACTACTTGATCTATATAGTCTATAGAATCCATAGAACTAAAAACTAATATTTATTATATAGATGTCTGTAGATTCATTATTATACTCATATATTTACTTTAATACGTGATTGTTTGTCTTTAAATAATATTACTATATTAATGAGGGTGTGATTTAAAATAAGTAAGTACCTACACTACAACTACAACTAACATAGTAACTTATATGTAAAAAATATTATGATTTATAATCTTGTAATATAACTGTGTTGATCCTTAAATTTAATTGTATAAAGGTTAAAAGAAATTATCGGTAATAATATTTATATGTAAATTTTCGTTGTTTATTTTATAAACATTTAATTTTAACTTTGCAGGGTGAATATAAATATACAAATGTATCGATGAATTTAGACATGTTTATGTCCTCGTTTAGTAATCCAACAGAAAAATGGTGGGAATATTATTGGAAAGTTAATGTATTAATAAATAATAAAATAAACCAAAAAATTGGATATGCTTCGGTGAATTTTTACATTATACAATACAGACCCCGAAAACATTAAAATATAGATATTGGATTCCGAATAATATAATATTATAATCTTCTTGTTAATAAAATAAGGGAATATAAAAATTATAAATTTATAACATGTAAAAATGTGTTTCAATTACGGAATACATTGAATTATTGATTATTAATATAATATATAATGCACTATAAATAAATTATTTATAGTTTTATGCACAGTTGTTTATTAATTTTTAAATTATTTGTTTTATTTTCAACTATTTATTACCTACTATGTTTAACTGAATTTTCTGACATTATTTATGTTTTTATATTATATTATTATAATGAATTATAATCTTACTAATGGTTTTACAATGATGTGTTTTTTATGCATGCAGTCACTTTTTTTACCAAGTAAACTATCAAAAATAGCATAATACGAGTATGTTGCCAGTTGAAAAGTGTATTTAGTTGGTAATTAATTTAAGTCATATACAGAAATCACCATGCCTTGCTTTTAGATAGGTACAATTAATTTGGCCTGGGTGAATAATTAAACGAACATATTATTAATTATTATTAGTTATTATTTACTAGGTAGGTAAAGTGTGAACCATGACATAATTATAAATAATGTTGATTCAATAAATATAATATAATATACCGTATAAGTAGTTAACAAATAACAAGTTCATAGAGGAAGACACAGATTTTTATATAGCCATATTATGATGAATAAAAGTTCTCTAGGCGCCCTTTTTTACTATTAAATAATACAAATTAAAGTTTTGGGCTAACTAAATATTTGTGCGTAAACATTTTAGTATCAAGGCTGATAATAAATATACTCATGTCATATATTTTAATTATTTTTCTATTATATTATATTTGACTAGTAGATACATATAGATATAAAATTACAATTATACTGTTTTTATAATATTTTGTGAATTCAACGATTCGACATTAAAACTGAAATTGAATAATAAAAACTATGTATCAATTGTAGTACCAATTATTTTTAATTTACTATTATAAAGCTCTACTTTTAAAAGAATAATTTCACCATTTTTCGGATAGATTACTAAAGCATATAAATAGATAATTATAACAATGAACTAAACCTATTTTAATCTATTATCAATTTTTAAACATTATACTTATAATTTTATGCATTATAATTTTTACGCATATATTTTTAAATTTTTGTTAAGTATTTAAATGAATTTTAAAATTTAATTTTAGGCACGCATATAATATGTTATATGAATATACGGAACGGAAAAAGCATCTATAGAGTTATAAATAATAAGTACATTTGGCTTATATACCTATATTCTATATGTCGAAAAAAGATAAAAATACATTTTCTAAATAATATTTTATTATACTTAAATGTACATCATTATTGTAAATCATTCTTATAGTATTATACATCCAAACAACTAGGGAATTTTCAACAATAAATTATACAAACAAAAATCAATTGCTGTATTTAAATTATATTTTCAAAATAATTTAATATATTTTATTTTCATTTTCATTTTATTAAACCAAACACTTTCTTTAAATATAAATCTAACATTATTTATATAATAATATTTCAAATAAATATTCAATATTAACCCGAGTAATTATATAGAAAATATATATTATTTGGAATACAATTATAGGTAATTATATAATACTATTTTTTATTTTTTAATTAAATGTAAAATAAATATGGATGTTTTAGGATATTATAGGCTTTCGGCTCCGAAATTGTAAGAAATAAAAGTCAAGTGAAAAGTTCATAATTTCAGATTTACTCTCATTATACATTGTTGTTTTCCATTTCCAATAATATTCCCACCATTTTTCTGTTGGAGTGCTAAACGAAGACGTAAACTTCTCTAATTCCATAGACATATTGGTATATTTGTATTCACCCTAGAATCATAATGAATTTGATAAAATAAATAACAAATTATATAATATTTAATTAATTAAGTATAGTAATAAAATTATGTTATTATTACTTTGTTAATATTTACGAACAATATGAATAAGAAGTGAAATATTAATCTTTAAAAATATTATTTATTTTGATTAACAGACTATAAAATTATTATATAATCTGTTAGATCAGATCTATGTACTCGTATTTACTAATTGCATTACTGCAAAGTATAAACAATTTAGAAGTTAGTTTTATATTCTGAACTAATTATATAGTTTTTATCAAAATTAATTAACCATTCATTACTGCAATTATATACTTAATAAATGTCATTTTATACAGTGTTGTACTTACATGGACAGGACATTTCTTTAAAATCCCTTCATCATTACTAAATGTATAAAAAAACATTAGGGCGTTTAATTTCGAACATGCGTTTATAATGTCATATGATACAACATTTATACAGTCTATGTAATATTCCTTACATTTATACACTCCAATTTTTACCTACATAAGCAAATTCAAATTTTCTAAATTAAAATATCATCATTATAAATAAAAATATATAATTAATAGTACCCCAACACAAATTTTATCATTGATAAATTAAATTTTCATACCTAATTTACATTAGATTTGTTATTTATAATTCATTTTAATAAATGGAATATTTTTTAAATAACAAAAATATAACAATATAATTGTAATATTTAAAATTAACTATAAAATAATGTTCATTTTAATCAATTGGTCCTGTATTAAGTTTAATACTTCTTCATTCGATTTAATATTCGTCCAACTTATCTTCATCATTTTCCACTACGTTCACATCTCGAATTCTTCTGTTCTTTTTGTGTCTATAGGGGACTTAAATTCCAAGTTTAGCTTCCATATAACAACACACTCCAAACATATGATTTAATAAACAATTTCTTAATTCTAATTGATACATATTGAATATAATAATATACAAAAACACTTAATATAATATTTTTCAATGATAGAATTATAAAAGTAGGTATTAAACAATTATGTAGTATTATTGGTTATATTGTACTAAATTAAAATATGTATCTGTTTACTTACGCTAAATTCAGTAATCTTTTTCCTCATATCAACGTGCAAAAATAAAGTTTGTTTATTGCCATATTGTTTAAATGTTTTTTCTAGAACTACTCCGGGATATTGATTTAAAAATTTAAGGTCAATCTTACTAAAACGGAACTCACGTTTCAAAGGTTGGTAAATAGCAATAGAACCCTAAAATTAAATTTTTGAGATTTTAATTATACTATTAACTATAATATCAATAAATAATATAGTTTTATCATATTTATAGAGTTAAAAAAAATATTGTATTTTAACTTACTGTCTCACAATTTAATAAAAATAAAAAGTAATTTAAATACATAAAATATATTACATTAAACTTCATTTTATATATTTCAGTATGATAATTATTTTATTGTAAATTACAAATATTCATTGATTTTATTTCACAAAATATTGTGTTTACAAATCTGTGAAACTAATATAAAAAGCTACGTAGGGTATAATATTCATATAATGATCCGTAAATTAATTTTTATTTATTTAATTATATTACTGAGGTTGAACCGGATATACAAAATGAAAAATGAAATATATAATTTCATAGATGACGCATATATATATATGATACATTGAAGTTGTTTTTTTATTGTATTATGCGTAAATAACTACAATTGTTCAAAATTATTTAGTTTAAATTATATAAACCGAATAAAAACGATAGGGATAGCTTGATATTATTATTATTATAATTATTATAATTATTATTTTTAACTTTTAATTTAATGAATAAATACAATTTTTTATGATATGAAATATTATATATTTATACATATTAATACGATTTGTTTCTTTTATACTTAAAAGTTATAAACAATAATATGTCAACAAAATCATTTTGGGATCTCACAAATTTTATGCTAAAAGGCCACCAAATATCTATATCCGGCCTTGGATGTACCTACACATTATAAATATTGTTAAATTTAACATTAAATATAATTTGAATGTTGTCATTATTTATAGTAATAAGCTCACCACCTAATTAATATTAAATCGAAATTTATATACCTACCTAATATAATATTTTTATTAATTTTCCCCATATAAAAAATGATCTAGTTAAACCTATATACCTAATATCGTGTTATAAGTTTATGAATGAATAAAATTATTTAAAAAATATTTTCCTATTATTATTCAAAATAACTAATATGAATGAATTGCAATCATAAGAATATTTGAAACATTTGATATGATCGAAAACTCGAATTAACATATCAGGTTTTTGTGAAAATTATGAAATATTAAGTTTTTGAAATAATATCATTTTATGTGTAGTGTAGTAATCATATCCTTGATAGAATATTTTAATAATAGCATTTTGTTATAATGTTATCTATATATCAATAATTATCCTTATTATTATGCAAGCTATTATAATTATGTATATATGCCTCATATAGTCATATATAATAAGCATACTCGTATTCTGAAAAACTAAACTATTTTACTACCTAGTTTAATAATTATCTTAATATATTTAAATTTGAACATCTACATTATTTTAAATAAATAAAATGAAGCGGTTTGATTTAATATTTTATGTACGAGTATATTGGAATACTTTAATTTATCTTGTGATAGGTCATTCAGTAAGTTATATTAAATTATAATATGTTATAATAGTAATAATACAATACAAATAAATGTAACTTTTTTCTTAAAAATCATACCATTTAAATTTATTTTAGATTTTGTTTCCCGCTCTTCAGCCATTAAAACGTGAAATTCGTTTTACTAAATATGAATTGAAAGTATTAATTCCACGTTATGGGACAATTTTGGATAGTTCAATTAATCAATATGGCATGAAACAATACTTTAATACACCCTTCATAGTAAAGGAAAATGTGACAGATTTTAGTGTAAATTAATAAAATTTGTGTTTTACAATTTTACAGGCATTAATTTAAGTACTAATAAGTAACTATATAAATTACTAATAATTTAATAAAGATATTTTAAATATTAAACAGAATTTAAAAAATTATTGTGTAAAATTGTACTTAAATTTTTTGTATAGGTACTCGTGTATAAAAAAAAAAAAAGAAAAGTACAAGCTTGTAATGTTCTTTAATTGATAAATTTTAAAAATTTTTGGTCTTAAACCTTTTCATAAGGTTACCGTTGGTTACGTCAATCAATTAAAAACAATTTTTGAAATTTGCTAAAATTCAAATATTTTACAATTTTCACTAGGTATCTAATAAATAATATATTATATATTATATTAATTGTACGACATTATGATTAAATTTATACGCAATGTGTTTAATATCTAAAAATTTCATTATAAACATTATTATCTATTCAAAAATAATATCATAATTAATTCTAATAAAAAATTTTTGGGTGACTGCCCGCGCGCACAGTGCCGTTTCATTCTTACTTTGTTGCTTTTATCACACACAAGCAACTCAAGTTTCAATTCACGGCACCTTTATTGTTTCTGGCCCATCACCACGTGATCGTTATATGTGCGAGTCGTATATAAATATAATGTTTACTCGAAACCATCACATGGTAGAGTTCGCTTGTACGTTTCCTGAATAAAGTCACTGCATAAATACGACCGCTTGATAGCGCTGCGTACGGTACATATTTATCACGTGGCGTAACGGAGAAACCACGATAGAAAATAATATTATAATGAAAGTGGCTATATTTTATTAAGGAGTTAAAATTTGCAATTTAAACACACGATTTCTATTACTGAAAAGATTACGTTATAATATTTAGTAAAAAATCTTAGTTTTATAATATTAATATATATTTATAATATCTATTATAATATTTCAAACCAAGACAATATTCATAAACACGATGTTGTTAAATTTTATTTAGCCATATGATGAATAATAGTTTTCTAGGCTCTCGTCCTTTATTACCATTAAATAATACAAATAAAAGTTTTGGGATGAGTACATAATTGTGCGTGAACTTTTTAGTATCAAGGCTGATAATAAATAATATACTCATGTCATATATTTCCATTATTTTTCTATTATATTATTTATGACTAGTAGGTACAGATAGATATAAAATTACAATTATACTGTTTTTATAATTTGTGAATTCGAACTTGAAACTGAAACTGAATAATGAAAATTATGTACCAATAATTTTTAATTTGCTATTATATTTTAAAAGAATAATTTCACAATTTTTCGAATAGATTACTAAAGAATATAAATAGATAAATTATAACAATGATATAAACTTTATTCTATCTATGGATATTGGATATATTTTGTAAATATTTTACTTATATTTTTATGCATTATAATTTTTAGAGATATATTTTCAATGTAATGTAAAGTATTGAAATAAATTTGTAAATTTAATTTTAGGCACGCATAAAATACGAGTATCTTATATGAATATACGATACCGAAACAGCATCATTAAGAGTTATAAATAATAAGTGCATTTGGCTTATATACTTATATTCTATATGTCGAAAAAAGATAAAAATACATTTTCAAAATAATATTTTATTATACTTAAAGGTACATCATTATTGTAAATCATTATTATAGTATTATAGATACAAACAACTAGGGAATGTTTAACAATAAATTATACAAACAAGAATCAATAGCTGCATTTAAATTATATTTTCAAAATAATTAAACATATTTTATTTTCATTTTATTAAACCAAACACTTTCTTTAAATATAAATCTAACATTATTTATATAATAATATTTCAAATAAATATTCAATATTAACACGAGTAATTATATAGAAAATATCAGATATTTTTAATACATTCTATTATTTGGTATAAAAATATAGGTAATTATATAATAATATTTTTTAATTAAATGCAAAAAAAAATATGGAAGTTTAGGATATTGTAGGCTTTCGGCTCCGAAATTGTAAAAAGTAAAAGTCAATTGTTATGGTAAAAAATTCAGATTTACTCTCATTATACACTGTTGTCTTCCATTTCCAATAATATTCCCACCATTTTTCTGTTGGAATGCTAAACGAAGACGTAAACTTATCTAATTCTAAGGACATATTGGAATATTTGTATTCACCCTAGAATCATAATGAATTTGATATAATAAATAACAAATAATATAATATTTAATTAATTAAGTATTATAATAAAATTATGTTATTATTACTTTGATAATATTTAGGAACAATATGAATAAGAAGTGAAAATAAAAATATCGTTTATTTATTTTATTATATTATTTCTATTTATTAATATTTATAAAATTATTATATAACCTCTTAGATTAGATCTAACATCTATGTACTCGTTTTACTAATTACTAGGGCAGAGGACTTATAGCATTTGCATATTTGTTTTGCACAGCCGTAAAAAAAGGCCAACTATATAGAAAAATGTTTCATGTTACGACAAAGCCAAATCTGTAATTTTATGGTGCATATTTTTGCATATTTAGACATTTTTCGGTTTTTGAGACATATTTAACTTATATATGGTTTTTGGGGAAATATTTTGAACAATTTATAAAAATAAATATAAAAATATGTAAAATGAAAATTTGAAAAAACATTTAGTTATTCAATGCAATTTTCAAGGTGAAAATATTATTTATTTCGGCCGTAGGTTTTTTTAAAAAAAATTCCAACATATTGGTAATTTTTTTTAGGGTCAGAAGAATGAATTAATAACACGTAATTTATATACATACATTTCAATAAAATTAAGTTAAAAAATTTTGAAAGTTTATCTATATAAGTTAATCTATATAATAAAATTTTAATATCATAAAAAAAGTGCATATTTTAGAGTTTTTAAGTGCATATTTTAGAGTTTTTAAGTGCATAAGTGCTTGCATATTTCGCCTTTTTTTAGAGCTACAAGTCCTCTGCCCTACTAATTACATTATTGCAAATAATAAACAATTTAAATGTTAGTTTTTCTATTATAATTTTATAACTTATAAGGTATAGTCAACAAACTCATATTACTATTAATATTTTATAAGGATATTTTATTAATATTTTTAATTTTCTATTACCTAGCTATATTATAATAATTTATTATATTAATAAACAATAAAAATGATATGTACAGTAGGTAGATTTTTATAACCATTATGATAAGTTGACTTTCTATAGTTTCAACAAAATATCAAAATTTTTTGGTAATTTTTATTTATTTTATTATAAAATTAAATATTTTAGGTCATAATAATTGAAATTATTTAAACTGATTTTATTATAGTATAAGCGTTTTAAGGTATTCATATAGATTTTTCTTACTATAATAATACAATATTTTATATTAATGTTAAATAATATTACCCAAAATTTTGAAAAATTTTAAAAATTTTATTGAAGCTTAAATACATTTTATTCAACTCAGTTCCAATTAATTATGAATTATTACATTTACGATTTTTTTATAGCTGTGTAAAGTATAAAAAAGAAGTTTTAATACTTAAACTGTAATATGATTCTTATTTTATAGATTTTATTAAAATTATTTAATCATTCATTACTGCAATCACATACTTAATTAATGTAATTTTATACAGTGTTGTACTTACATGGATAGGACATTTCTTTAAAATCCCTTCGTCATTTTTAATTGTATAAAAAAACATTAAGGCGTTTAATTTTGAACATGCGTTTGTAATGTCATATGATATAACATTTATACAATCTATGTAATATTCCTTACATTTATACACTCCAATTTTCGCCTACATATGCAAATTAAAATATCATCATTATAAATAGAAATATATAATTAATAATACTCCAACACACATTTTATCATTGATAAATTAAATTTTCATACCTAATTTACATTAGATTTGTTATTTATAAGTTATTTGAATCAATGGAATATCTTTAAATAACAAATGATGCAATATATTTGTAAGACTTAAAATTAACTATAAAATTCTATGAGCCAGATTTATTCAAATATTGGGTAAATACATACTATGCTCGTACATATTTATCAGTAATTACAGATATTTTATAATTTATAATTATTTTTGTAATTGTAAATTTAATTATGCATTGGAATAAACATAATTTGATTCAATACAATATATATTTATATATATATTTATATTATTTTAATTTTTTTATCCAAAGGCTTCGTTTTTTCGCTTCAACCATTACTCTCTATTCCCTGCTAATCTTTTCATTACTTTATAAATCATAACTAGGTAAGAATAATAGCTTTTTTTAATTTTCTTGATTTGAGTGTTTAGGTCATCTTCTTCATTTTCCATTAATCTTACCCTCCATAATATTTATAATGAACGTGTTGTGTTATATAACGTGCACATAAAATTTGATTTTCCTTGTTCCTATCATTTTAATAATTTTCCTTGGATCCTGTTCCTGTATTAAGTTAAATACTTCCTTATTCGATTTTATTTCCGTCCAACTTATCTTCATCGTTTTACTCCACGTACACATCGCGAATGCTTCTATTCTTTTTGTATCTAGGGCACTTACAATCCAAGCTAGCTTCCATTGTACCATGTTAATTATTATTAAAATACTCCAAACAAATGTTTAAATAAACCATTGCTTAATTCTAATTGATACGTATTGAATATAATATATAACAAACAGTTTTATATTTTTTTTTTATATGTATTTGTATATGATAGATTTATAGAAGTATTAAACAATTATGTAGTATTATTGATTAAACTGTACTAAATTAAAATATGGTATCTGTTTACTTACGCTAAACTCAGTAATCTTTTTTTTCATATCTATGTGCAAGAATAGAGTTTGTTTATGGCCATATTGTTTAAATGTTTTTTCTAGAACTACACCAGGATATTGATTTAAAAATTTAGCGTCAATCTTACTAAAACGGAATTCACGTTTTAAAGGTTGGTAAATAGCAAAACGACCCTAAAAGTAAATTTTTGAGATTTTAATTATATTATTAACTATAATATCTATATGTAATATAAATTTATTATATTTAAAGTGTTAGAAAAAATATTGTATTTTAACTTACTGTCTCACAATTTAAGAAAAATAAAAAAGTAATTAAAATACATAAAATATATTACATTGAACTTCATTTTATATATTTCAGTATGATTATTTTATTGTAAATTACAAATCTTCGTTGATTTTATTTTTCATAATATTGTTCTTACAAATCTGTGAAACTAATATAAAAAACTATGTAGGTATAATACTCGTATTGCAAACTAACCAAAACCGGATATTCAAAAATGATAAATTAGATATATAATTTCATAGATGACACATTATAGTGATATTCTAGATGTATTCTATAAAATTATGCGTAAATAACTGCAATTGTTCAAAATTATTTAGTTTGAGTTATTATTATTATTATTATAATTATTATTATTATTATTATTATTATTATTATTATTATTATTATTATTATTATTATTATTATTTTTATTATTATTATTATTATTATTATTATTATTATTATTATTATTATT
>JAIUCT010000007.1:3695031-3753999 GCA_021307375.1 Tetraneura akinire | reverse complement strand
TATTATTATTATTATTATTATTATTATTATTATTATTATTATTATTAAAATTATTATTTCATATTTTTAACTTTTAATTTAAGTAATAAATACAATTTTTTAAGATATGAAATATTTATTTATACATATTAATATATTTGTTTCTTTTACCTAAAAGTTATGAACTATAATTATAGTTATGTCAAAAATTTTGGGACCTCACATATTTTATGCCCTAAGGCCACCAAATAAATAAATCCGACCTTGGATGTACCTACACATTATATACAGGGTGATCCAATTAACTTACTACACTCGTTTTCTCATTCAATTTTGAAGTTTTTCAATTTTTTTTTACAAAATATTTGGTGTACATTACACTATATTTTTACATAAACATATAATTTTTATAATTTTTTTCCTATTAAATTATTAGTTTTTATACTTTTTTAAATGGCATGCTATATTTGTTTTTATTCTATGACATGGGCAATAATTTAAAAATAATATTCGTGAAGAAATTTTTCATTTTTTTCAATTCTTTTTTATAATATACGTCTTTGAAATTCAATTATTATTCATACATAGCTGGAGCTTTTGTCAGTTTTTACGTCACTGTAACTACGGTTCACTTTCAATTTTCCATACGATTGTACATTTTATTATTATAAAATTAAATAAGTATAAATATTGTGCATGGTATATTTATAAATACACATAATCTGTATTCGTATTATATTATTATAGTGGTTATCGTTAAACGTTAATAAATCTACGACTATGTGAGATTGTGAGGAGATATATAGGTATTAAATTGGTTGTGTTTATCATCATAATTGTATACTAAATTGGAAATAAAACTCGTAATTTTTTGTAGGTATACTAATATATTATGATTAAATAATAAAATACCTATTATTGAGAGTGTTTGTAAACAATGAATTTGGCGTCGCCGAAAAAGTACTTTTACTATTTAATAAATATCCATTTAAGAGCTAAATGAAAATCACTGTAGTTCATTGAAAAGTTAACAAAATTAAAAATTACAAAGGAATATAATTCTTTAAATTTTTTTACCTTTTTTTTTTTGTTGTAAATAAATATATAGTATGTCATTTAAAATAAAGTATAAAAATTCAAAAATCAGCAAGAAAAAAAATTGTATTTTTCTATAAAAATGTAGTGTTACAAGTTCTATATATTTTGTAAAAATAAAAAATTAAAAAACATTAAAATTGACGGAGAAAATGAGTCTAGTAAGTTAAATCAAACATTAAATATAATTTGAATGTTGTCATTATTTATAGAGAATAAGCTCTGAGCGCAACACCTAATTAATATTAAATCGAAATTTATATACCTACCTAATATAATATTTTTATTAATTTTCCACATAAAAAATAGGTCAAGTTACACCTATATATCGTGTTATAAGTTTATGAATGAAAACAACTAATTAAAAAATATTTTCCTATTATTATTCAAAATAACTAATATGAATGAATTGCAAAAATATGAATATTTTTATGAATCAAAAATACATTTTGAAATATTTGATATGATCGAAACCTCGAATTAACATATCAGGTTTTTGTGGAAATTATGAAATATTAAGTTTTTGAAATAATATCATTTTATGTATAGTGTAGTAATCATTTCCTTGATAGAATATTTTTATAATAGCATTTTGTTATAATGTTATCTCTATAACTATATCAATAATTGTCCTTATTATTATGCAAGCTATTATAAATATGTATATATGCCTCATTTAAAATAAGCATATTCTGAAAAACTAAACTATTTTACTAGTTTAATATTTATCATAATATATTTAAATTTGAACATCTACATTATTTTACATAAATAAAATGAAGCGGTTTGATTTAATATTTTATGTATATTGGAATACTTTAATTTATCTTGTGATAAGTCATTCAGTAAGTTATATTAAATTATAATATGTTATAATAGTAATAATACAATACAAATAAATGTAACTTTTTTCTTAAAAATCATAACATTTAAATTTATTTTAGATTTTGTTTCCCGCTCTTCAGCCATTAAAACGTGAAATTCGTTTTTCTAAACATGAATTGAAAGTATTAATTCCACGTTATGCGACCATTTTGGATAGTTCAATTAATCATTATGGCATTAAACAATACTTTAATACACACTTCATAGTAAAAGAAAACCTGACAGATTTCAGTGTAAATTAATAAAATTTGTGTTTTACAATATTACAGACATTAATTTGAGTCAATAACAATAAGTAACCATAATTTTTTTACATTGATAGTTAAAATGTTTTTTTTAATAAATTAAACCTTATACCAATCATAACTTGAATTAGATTATCTCAATCATAATCTCCTATAACAAATAATAATATATAAATCATATAATTATAATTATTAATATTTTAAAAATATGTTTTTAATTTTTATTATAATATGCATAATATTTATTTATGTATTATTAATATTATGAATTATGATTATAGTAGCACTAGATTTATTTAATATAAAGTTTGAATATGATTTTGATATAATATTATGTTTATAGATTACATATAGCGTGGAAAAATGTAAGGAATATTATATAGACTGTGTAAATGTTGTATCTTATGATATTTTTGATGCGTGTTCAAAATTAATTTTCATATCATATTTTAATATGATAGGAACTTCTGAATATCATGTGAAAAAATGCCCTATATATGTAAGTATACTAGTTAAAATTTTATTATACATTTTTTATAGTAAAAAAATAAATTACTATTATTTCTTTATATCGAAACTATTAAAGTGAAATTATCAGAATATTAGTAAAAATTATCTATATGAATTTCTTTTAATAAACGACCATATTCGATAAGAAGAAGAGCATATAATTTCGATATATTTTAAATAAGTGAAGAATGTATTTGATTATTAATTAATAGTTATTAGTTTATTACATATAACATAGTAGTATTTCGTCATTTAAATTATGATTTATCATAATTATTAGACATTAATGTGTGATTTTAGACCAACAACTTTAAGGTTATAGCCATAAAGGTAATACATATAGTTAAGGTCACCTAACAATGATTAATTTACTTTAAATAGGTAGTGATAATATTTTGCATAGTAAAATAAAATAACTATATCCTTAGTTTGAAATTAGAACAAGAGATTATAATTTTAATTTCAATATTATGTTGAAAATTCTAGAAAATGGAAATGAATAATGAGTAAGATAAATATGTAATTCCAATTTAAAAAAAAAAAAAACAAGTTTGTATCTCTATAGGACAATGTTATAGTGACACAAAAATAATAAAAAATTTAAAATATAATTGTATACCTAGTATAAAAAAAATTTCTAATTATGCATTATTAAAAAAAGGCTTCGGCCCGATTAATCAATAACCCTGCATGTATAGTTAAATTAAAGTATTCTCTTTGTGTGATATTTAATTATTATTATACTAGTATAAATAAATTTTATATCAGATTTCATTAAACATAAAACGTTTTTATTAATTTTGTTACATAATATTGTGGAATTTTTATTACTTAGTTTCTCTTTCAGAGTTCCAGCACTAACTTAAAGTTAAAAAGTTAGTTTTAATTTTAATATTAAAATTAATCTTTACAACATAGGTACTATAAAAATGCAGATAAATTATCATTATTTATTTTGAAACTCTCTAAATCGTTATGCAATTAAATGACTACTTGATCTATAGTCTATAGAATCCATAGAACTAAAAACTAATATTTATTATAAAGATGTCTGTAGATACATTATTATACTAATATATTTACTTTAATACGTGATTGTTAGTCTTTAAATAATATTACTATATTAGTGAGGTTGTGATTGAAAATAAGTAAGTACCTACAACTAACATAGTAACTTATATGTAAAAAATATTTTGATTTATAATCTTATCTTGTAATAATACTGTGTTGATCCTTATATTTAATTGTATAAAGGTTATAAGAAATTATATAAGAAATTATCGGTAATAATATTTATATGTAAATTTTCGTTGTTTATTTTATAAATATTTAATTTTAACTTTACAGGGTGAATATAAATATACAAATGTATCGATGAATTTAGACACATTTATGTCCTCGTTTAGTAATCCAACAGAAAAATGGTGGGAATATTATTGGAAAACTAATCTATCAATAATTAATAAAATAAACCAAAAAATTGGATATGGTACGGTGCATTTTTACATTATACAATACCGACCCCAAAAACATTAAAATATAGATATTGGATTCCGAATAATATATTATAATCTTATTGTTAGTAAAATAAGCGAATATAAAAATTATAAATTTATAACATATCAAAATGTGTTTCAATTACGGAATACATTGAAATATTGATTATTAATATTGCAATAATTGCACTATAATAAATTATTTTTATTTTAATGCACAGTTGTATATTTATTTTCAACTATTTATTACTATGTTTAACTGAATTTTCTGACATTATTTATGTTTTCATGTATTATTATAATAAATTATAATCTTACTAATGGTTTTACAATGATGTGTTTTTTATGTATGCAGTCACTTTTTTTACTCGAAATAATGCTCAACTTTCATAAATAGTATAATATGTTGCCAGTAGAAAAGTGGATTTAGTTGGTAATTAATTTAAGTCATCAACATAATTATTCATCATGCCTTGTAAATATTTAAACGAACATTATTACTTACTATTTATTATTTATTACCTACCTATTGAAGGTAACATTGGCTGATAAGAGAAGAAGAAGACCTATTTAAGGTATAATAACATATACCAAAAAAGAATAATAGGATATTTATTATGTCAATTATGATGAAATATAACAATTATAATACTTATTTATACCTGTATATAATTAAAAGGTGCAACTTAATTACCTATTGTATTTATAGAATTTCGATTTTATTTAAAATTTATATACATAAATTATTAATTATAGTACATAAAATTTGATATACAGTGTAAAAATAGTTATAATTTATCTGAAAATATTGAAATTATCGTGGATATGGAAATCATCGTTGCGTAATAATGTTGTTTTATCATTATGATTTCAATGCAATTATATACTATTGTATTGTTGCAAACCCTCAATGTCATAATAAATGTATTATTAAAAAAAGCAAGGGAAGAGATACAGGTGTGCAATCATAGTGTTTAATTTTAATTATAATTTTAATGCAATGACAAACCATTTTATTGGTAAAACGATTCTGAGCGAAGTTCAATCATATAATGCCGTTTTTTCGTCATTTTTTTCATAACATTTTCGATTAACTAATGATATCAAATTTTAACAGCTATAGAAAAAATTAAAACTAGGGATTTTGATGTAAATAAAAAATATACTTCAGTAAATTTTTCAAACTTTAATACAAAAAATTGCCACTTTTATCAAACGTTATATAATAGGTACGTAAAAACGAAAATTTTAGGAAATATTAAACGTCCAATATTTTGTAGAAAAAAGAACGTAACGGTTCCAAATATATATATAGTGACTATGTGAACACCCTAAGAAATTTTCAAATCTCTAACTTAAAAATTGCTCGAGTTATCGTGAAATATGAAATTCGTATTCGTCGAAATTTCAGTTTTCGTGAAAAATGCCGTTTTTTCGTCGTTCTTCTACCGCTTAGGATCAATTTTGGAAATTTGAAAAAATGATCTAAATAAAGTACCAACTACATCCACTTTCCAACCGGAATTACATGCTATTCGTGATAATCGGAGCATAATTTCGGGACGTAAAGTGTTTTCAGTCATAAAGAAAAAAAATACACACATCATTGTAAAACCAATACATTCTACGCTTCGCTCAGAATCTAAAATTCCAAGTCTCTTTTTTTGTAGCTTTTAGATTCTGAGCGAAGCGAAGAATGTATTGGTTTACAATGATGTGTGATTTTTTTTTATTTTTTTTTATGTATGAAAACAAAATTACGACCCGAAATAATGCTCCGATTTGCACGAATAGGGTATGATTCCGATAGCAAAGTGGATGTAGTTGGTACTTTATTTAGGTCATTTTTCGAATTTCTCAAAATTGACTATAAGCGGTAGAAAAAACTTCGAAAAAATGACGAAAAAACGGCATTTTTCACGAAAAATGAAATTTTGACGAATTCAATTTCTATATTTCACGATAACTCGGGCAATTTTTAAGTTAGAGACTTGAAACATTTTTTGGGTGTTCAAATAGCTATTATATACATGTGATAAAATTTTGGAACTGTTACGTTCATTTTTCTACAAAATAATGGATATTGAATATTTCGTAAAATTCTCGTTTTTATTTAATAAAATTGGCAATTTTTGGTATTAGGGTCTGAAAATTTTACTGAAGTATACTTACATATTACTTAACATCATACTAAAATATTAGAAAAATCCCTAATTTCAATTTTTTTTTATAGCTGTTTTAAGTTGATATTTTTAGTTCAAACGAAAATTATAATCTAACTGAACTTCGCTTAGAATCGTTTTTTCGAATGCAATGGTTTATCATTGCATTCAAATTCTAATTAAAATTAAACGCTATGATCCGCGCACCTGTATCTTTGCGGCAGGAGTATCAGCCCATCTTTTTTTTAATTTGAAATTTGATTAAAATTGATAACTTGTCGTCTCAGAATGAAAAGGGTCTAAATAATGTTATTTAAAAAAATGTTTTTTTTTTTATATAATTTGTAGGTATTTTCTGTTTTATTAGTTCATCCTTCAATGTTATCGATCCGTTTATTTTTTAATGAGATACATTAAATAAAAAGTTCTAACTCATATTATAAACGATAATTTTGAATGAAATAATTCAAAATTATCTTAGATGTAATAGCTCAGGATAAAAAGGTACTATCACAATACGATAATACCACTAATACAATATAAATAATTATGGTGCCATAAGAAAATATAAATTCATATTATGATAAAAATATTTAATTGTGTCATATGATAAAATATGTGTATGTTTTTTTTTTAAATATATATAAATATTATATTTTGGACGATGTAAATATTTAAACTAAATTAATAATTATAAGGAGAGATTAATTTTTGTTAAAAGTACAATAATTTATAATTTTGTAAGATTGTGGATGTCAGTAAGAAATAAATAAACACAATCTTGACAACGACAATAATTATTCATATAGTTATTAATATAATAAGAAAAATGTTTCTTTTAAGTTACAAGTACATTTAATTTAAATTAATTGATATTCATATTTTGTACCTAAGCTCAAGAGTTTACATTTAAAATGAATTAGTGTGAACCATGACATAATTATTAATAATTTTGACTCAATAAATATAGTATATACTGTAAAGGTAGTTAATTAAAACTGTATTTAATAGTATGTGATATAATTATAAAAACATCAGTATATAATAATATTCAATATTCATTATTTAACTTAAAAATAAATATTACAATATATGTACACTGTGTTGTTTTATTTTTAAAATATGTTATTTCAAGTTCATATAGGAGACACGGATTTTTATTTGGCCATAAGTTGAATAATGGTTTTCTAGGCGCTCGCCCTTATTACCATTACAGTACATAATTGTGCGTGAACTTTTTGTATCAAGGCTGGTAATAAATAATATACTCATGTCATATATTTTCAATATTTTTCATATTATATAATATGACTAGTAGGTACAGATAGATGTAAAATTACAATTATACTGTTTTTAAAATTTGTGAATTCGACCTTGAAACTGAAATTGAATAATGAAAATTATGTACCAATAATTTTTAATTTGATATTTTAATGCACTATTTTTAAAAGAATAATTTCATAGTTTTTCGAACAGAATACTAAAGGATATAAATATATAATTATAACAATGATATAAACTTTATTCTATCTATGGATATTGAATATATTTTGTAAACATTTTACTTATATTTTTATGCATTATAATTTTTACAGATTTATATTCAATATATTGTAAAGTATTGAAATAAATTTTGAAATTTAATTTTATGTGCGCAAAAAATACTAGTATCTAATATGTATATACGATACTGAAACAGCATCATTAGAGTTCTAAATAATAAATGCATTTGGCTTATATACCTACCTATATTCTATATGTCCAAAAAAGATAAGAATACATTTTCTAAATAATATTTCATTATACTTAAATGTACATCATTATTGTATATCATTTAGTATTATAGATAAATACAACTAGGGAATGTTTAACAATATATTATACAAACAAAAATCAATTGCTGTATTTAAATTATATTTAAAAAAAATTTAATATATTTTATTTTCATTTTATTAAACCAAAACACTTTCTTTAGATATAAATCTAACATTATTTATATAATAATATTTCAAATAAATATTAAATATTAGCCCAAGTAATTATATAGAAAATATATATTATTTGGAATCAAATTATAGGTATTATAAAATAATATTTTTTATTTTTTCATTAAATGTAAAATAAATTTGGATGTTTTAGAATGTTGTAGGCTTTCGGCTTCGAAATTGTAAAAAATAAAAGTCAAGTGAAAAGGTAAAATATTCTGTTTTACTCTCATTATACAATGTTGTCTTCCATTTCCAATAATATTCCCACCATTTTTCTGTTGGAATGCTAAACGCAGAAGTAAACTTATCTAATTCTATGGACGCATTGTTATATTTGTATTCACCCTAGAATCATAAAGAATTTGATAAAATTAATAACAAATAACATAATATTTTATTAATTAAATATTATTAAATAAATTAAATAAAATTATGTGAAATATTAATCTTTAAATATATCATTTATTTTGATTAACAGATTATAAAATTATTATATAACCTCTTAGTTCAGAACTATGTACTCATATTTACTAATTGCATTACTGCAAATAATAAACAATTTAGAAGTTATTTTTTCCATTACAATTTTATAACATATAAGATAGAGTCAAGAAACTCATATTACTATTAATATTTTATAAGGATATTTTATTAATATTATTTTTTATTAATGTATTGTTTTTACAATGATGTGTGATTTTTTTTGTTTTTTTTTTTTTTTGTCTGTGTACAAAAATACTACCCAAAATAATGCTCCGATTTTCACGAATAGGGTATGTTTCCGGTAGCAAAGTGGACGTATTTGGTACTTTACTTAGGTCATTTTTTGAATTTCTCAAAATTGACTCTATGCGGTAGAAAAAACGGCGAAAAAATGACGAAAAAACAGCATTTTTCGCGAAAAATGAAATTTCGACGAATACGATTTCTATATTCCACGATAACTCAGGCAATTTTTAAGATAAAGACTTGAAAATTTTTTTGGTGTTTACATAGCTATTTTATATATGTGGTAAAATTTTGGAACTGTTTTTTAAATTTTTTTACCTAATATAGGATTTCGAATATTTCGTAAATTTCTCGTTTTTACGTATATAATGTTTGATAAAATTATCAATTTTTGGTATTAGGGTCTGAAAATTTTACTGAAGTATACTTACATATTACTTAACATCATACTAAAATATTACAAAAATCCCTAATCTCAATTTTTTTTTATAGCTGTTTTAAGTTGATATTTTTAGTTCAAACGAAAATTATAATCTGACTGAACTTCGCTCAGAATCGTTTTTTCGAATGCAATGGTTTATCATTGCATTCAAATTCTAAGTAAAATTAAATGCTATGATTCGCACACCTGTATCCTGTGCGGCAGAAGTATCAGCTCATCTTTTTTTAATTTTCTATTACCTATATAATAATAATTTATTATATATTAATAAACAATAAAAATGTTTTATACCGTAAGTATATTTTTATAAACATTTTGATAAGTTGACAATAGTTAGTATAGTTTCAGCAAGATATCAAAAATTTTTTGTAATTTTTTTTTATTTTATTATAAAATTAAATATTTTAAGTCATAATTGAAATTATTTAAACTGATTTTATTATAGTAAGCGTTTTAAAGTATTCATATAGATTTTTCTTATTATAGTATTACAATATTTTATATTAATGTTATATAATATTGCCCAAAATTGTTTAAAAATTTTATTGAAGCTTAAATACATTTTATTCAACTCAGTTCCAATTAATTATGAATTATTACATTTACAATTTTTTTTTATAGCAGTGTAAAGTATAAAAAAAGACGTTTTAATACCTACTTTAACTGTAGTATGATTCTAATTTTATAGTTTTATTAAAATTATTTAATCATTCATTACTGCAATTACATATTTAATTAATGTAATTTTATACAGTGTTGTACTTACATGGATAGGACATTCCTTTATAATCCCTTCATCATTTTTAATTGTATAAAAAAACATTAGGGCGTTTAATTTTGAACATACGTTTGTAATGTCATATGATACAACATTTATACAGTCTATGTAATATTCCTTACATTTATACACTCCAATTTTCGCCTACATATGCAAATTAAAATTTCTATCGTCATTATAAATAGATATAAATAATTAATAATATTCCAACACACATTTTATCATTGATAAATTAAATTTTCATACCTAAATTACATTAGATTTGTTATTTATAATTCATTTGAATCAATGGAATATCTTTTAAATAACAAATGATGCAATTATGAAAATGAATATATTTGTAATATTTAAAATTAACTATAAAATATTATGAGCCAGATTTATTCAAATATTGGGCAGATATTATCATTGTGCTGAATTTGAAATATGCGCATGCCTATGCTCGTACATATTTATCAGTAATTACAGATATTTTATAATTTATAATTATTTTTGTAATAATAAATTTAATTATACATTGGAATAAACATAATTTGATTCAATACAATTAATATAGGTATATTAATATATATTCATAAGCGTGCGCAGACATTACTGGCAGGGTAGTCATAAATGATACATTACACATTGACATTTAACATGAACAAAAATTTTTAGATAGGGTAACATTATTTCACTGTATTATCATAGTAAAGAATTATTTTATAAGTTATTATATAATGTAATATACCTAAATTAGTAAATAATTAAAAATTTAACAACACTATTTTATCTATTTTATTTTTTATTTATAATAAACGTTTTAGTTATGTTTTAATTGTAACTCCATATGCGCTTTTTGATTAGTGTGTTGATTTTGAAATATTCAATAACTTCCTCCACATCTATCTTATAAGCCATTCTTGTTCGATTTACATAATAGTTAAAAGTCCATCGATTAATTCTACCATCTAACAGATCTTGCCCCATTGTGCTTCGTAATTTTAATTTTACAATACTGAGCTTTGAGATGGACCGCTCACATGAGAAACTTTTCACTGGTATAACTTTACAAATAATATTTAATAGCTTAGATCTTAGAAAAATGATTAAATATGGCGGTTCTATCAGAATTACAATTTGTCAACGATTGTATCCATTCTTCATTTCTTCACATATTTTTTAGTTACTTCCTTTAGGTATATTTTCCATTTTTTCAGCAAAATAATTTCTGATTCTAACTCATGCAAATCTAAATTAAAAGCTGAAGCAATTATTTTTGTATCTTCATTATTTAAATAAATTAATAAAATAAAATTACGAGATGATAAATTGATAAATATGATAAATTTATTTTATCATAGCAGTTAGTAGTTACTACGACGATATATATTTTTTAATTTTTCCAATATTTTTATTTCTTAAATTTTACCGTTTATGAACATGTTGCAATGGTCAAAAATAATATTATTATGTTGAGGGCGGGGGAGTTGTTCGCAGAGTAGTCAAGTGTCTACCTTGACTACCCCGATGCGCACGCTTATGTATATATTTATTTTTTTTTTATTTTTTTATCCAAAGGCTTCGTCTTTTCGCTTCAACCATTACTCTCTATTCCCTGCTAATCTTTTCATTACTTTATAAATCATAACTAGGTAAGAATAATAGCTTTTTTTAATTTTCTAGATTTGAGTGTCTATACTCTGTCCCAAAAGAGAAGACATGAAGCGGTGACCAGTTTTCGTTCGGAGGCGCGCATTCCCCACCTACTCCGGTAAATGTACGTATGCTCACCAGCGACCTCTGACACCCAGCTGCATCGTTAAAAACCATTATACGGCGCGCTTGGATTGTTGACATCTATGACACTTGGCGAATATACGTATAACCTGTCACCTGATAACCGTGGAAGTGTACACGGCTATTGTGTGCCGCATTTTAATTACGGTGTATACATCGTCGGCAATGATCGGAAATGATCGGCCGTCATTCGCTATGCGCAGAACCCGTGTCTTCTCTTTTGGAACAGAGTATAGGTCATCTTCTTCATTTTCCATTAATCTTACCCTCCATAATATTTATAATGAACGTGTTGTGATATATAACGTGCCCATAAAATTTGATTTTCCTTGTTCCTATAATTTTAATAATTTTCCTTGGATCCTGTTCCTGTATTAAGTTAAATACTTCCTTATTCGATTTTATTTCCGTCCAACTTATCTTCATCGTTTTACTCCACGTACACATCGCGAATGCTTCTATTCTTTTTGTATCTAGGGCACTTACAATCCAAATTTAGCTTCCATTGTACCATGTTAATTATTATTAAAATACTCCAAACAAATGTTTAAATAATCCATTGCTTAATTCTTATTGATACGTATTGAATATAATATATAACAAACAGTTTTATATTTTTTTTTTATATGTATATGATAGATTTATAGAAGTATTAAACAATTATGTAGTATTATTGATTAAACTGTACTAAATTAAAATATGGTATCTGTTTACTTACGCTAAACTCAGTAATCTTTTTTTTCATATCTATGTGCAAGAATAGAGTTTGTTTATGGCCATATTGTTTAAATGTTTTTTCTAGAACTACACCAGGATATTGATTTAAAAATTTAGCGTCAATCTTACTAAAACGGAATTCACGTTTCAAAGGTTGGTAAATAGCAAAAGGACCCTAAAATTAAATTTTTGAGATAATTATATTTATTTATAGTGTTAAAAAAATATTGTATTTTAACTTACTGTCTCACAATTTAAGAAAAATAAAAAGTAATTAAAATAAATAAAATATATTACATTGAACTTCATTTTATATATTTCAGTATGATAATTATTTTATTGTAAATTACAAATCTTCATTGATCTTCTTTTTCAAAATATTGTGCTTACAAATCTGTGAATCTAATATAAAAAACTATGTAGGTATAATACTCGTATTGCAAACTAACCTAAACCGGATATTCAAGAATGATAAATTAGATATATAATTTCATAGATGACGCATTATAGCAGTTATATTCTAGTTGTATTCTATTAAATTATGCGTAAATAACTGCAATTGTTCAAAATTATTTAGTTCAAATTATATAAACTTATAAAAACTATGCAAAAGGTTAGGTTAGGTTTTATTAACTTTTTAATATTTCTGCTCCCAAAATTGTAAAATGTAAAAATCTGCTGATGTAATTATAAATTCTTTATGTTCCATATTGTACATTATTAATTTAACCTTCCAATAGATCTTCCATCTTACAGTGACAAAATTCATTGATGCCACAAACTTTTCTTCGTCAATTGTTAAATTTTGGTAATTAATTTCACCGTAAAATGTCAATAATAATAAAATATTAATATGTGATTTCAAATAATATAATTTGCTTAACGTTTTTTACTTACGTTATTTTATTAAATTATAACCGAAAATTAATAAATTCGAATTATATAGTTCTAGTTTTGAACAAATATCACTTATTTCGTAAGCCATAACATTTTACAACCTACATAATACTCTTTGCATTAAAATACAATTAATTTGACCTAGTTAAATATTTAAACTAATATTATTCGTTATTTTTTACTACCTATTAAAGATAACACTATATGACTAGATTACACTATGGTCAACCAATATAACCATTACTATACTTAAATACAAAAGTATTAATTTAAGTGATAATCCATTATATTAATTTAATAATCTGGGTAAGTACTTTGTGAAATAATCAATAAATAATTGAATGAAATTTCAAATTTAGTTTAAATAATAGATTAAACATATTGTATTACCTATTTAACTTTTATTATTATTTGCAAAATTTATTTTAAGACTTCGTGTGTTTAGATTTGAATTTACTCGTATTTAAAATGTACATATATAATATATCAAATACTTGCAATTGTTTTTTTACATTAATATAATTCTATATTGTAATTTAAAATTTCCTATAATGTTTTTCTAAATCAATCAAAATCTGGGAGGAGACTTTTTTTCTATTATAATTTTTACCGGAAATTTATAATGATCTAGCTAGTTATATTAAAATTATGTTTTTTGAATTGGTATATGAACAAAATAACAAATACATTAAAAATAATAATATTATGCAGTTATCAGAGAAAAACATACTTATTGTATTATATTTAATATTATAATTATATAGATATATATATATAGAGTAT
This sequence comes from Tetraneura akinire, assembly GCA_021307375.1. Taxonomy (NCBI): domain Eukaryota; kingdom Metazoa; phylum Arthropoda; class Insecta; order Hemiptera; family Aphididae; genus Tetraneura; species Tetraneura akinire. The sequence goes on along the minus strand of JAIUCT010000007.1, from coordinate 3,739,514 downwards.
AGAAATATAATAAACAATACCTATAAGTATAATATAGAATATTTTAAATCGATTGAAATCTACTTGAATTATATTATATAATTATATTGAATATTTTTTTTATTTATTCAAGGTACCTGGTACCTATATGTATACAATAAAGTTTACTGTATGATAGTAATATGCTATATATTGTTTGGAAATTTTTCTCCAAAACCCAATAAATCAGTATTTTTTATTATATAAATGTATTTATTTATTTATATTATATTATTATGTCATTATTTCAGAAATAAAAATAATACAAATCATATTAATATTGAAATAGAATATAACGATTGAATGATTAAGATAGCATTTGTGCAATAGGCAATACGAATTTATAACGTAAAACAAAATGTATTTATTATTGCGTAAAGAATATTTGAATCGCTAACTGCAGGAAGGGGACAACTGGACAAGTCCACTTTTCCAAATTTTTCAGGAATGACCAAAAACCAAATATGGACATGTACCCTTTCTATAGTAAACAAGAATTTTCAAACAGTATATTTATTGTTTTGATAATCGGATTTGACTCCTATCTGCAGTAAACGATGTATTTACGCGTGCTTAATGAAAAATGATAATAAAATCAAAATTGATAAAAATGGACTTGTCCCCTTTCTGCAGTTAGCGATTCATTTATTACATGGGAAACTATCCCACATATGAAATTTGATCCGACATTTTGTTTTGATAATGGTAATTTTAATAGCAATTTATTATATTTATAACACTAGTCACGGATGAAAACCGTATTATTTTTATATTATTTTTTCAACACAATTCGGGTATTCCATTAGACGCACCTAATCAAACCTAACATATTACTAACCAAATTGGACATTTTTCATTTTCTTTTACATAAATCATACCATTGATCACTCATATACCTACTTTTTGCAGTTTCTGTACAATATTAATAATTATAAATTCGCATGTCTGTTATCTGAAATATAATGTGTATTTAAACTGTATTTTACATATTGTAGTATTAGTATTAGTATACTAGTGGGTATACCATAATAGTAGTTCATAAATAATAAATAAAAAATTATAACTAATAGAAAATTATAGCACATTTGTTTTATATAATTGTTTATTTACTTATACGAGTATAACAATACAATAATACACACACATTAATTATAATTACTTTTTGATTGTTTACACAATTGTGGTTACATTATAATGTTTAAATAATAATAATAATAATGTATTTTAATTTTTATACATAGCAAGATACTTAAAATTTTCATTATTTGATTTTATATATTACGATTTCTACTTCGAAATTGGACAATATAAAAATCTACTGAAGTAGTTATGTAAGTTTTATGTTCCATATTGTAGATTATTAATTTAATCTTCCAATAATATTCCCACCATCTTACAGACACAAAGTTCATTGATGATTCAAATTTTTTTTCATCAATCGTTAAATTTTTGTAATATATTTCACCCTAAAAATACAATAATCATAATTATAATATATTAATATTGTAATTTCAAATAAATAAGTTAAACATTTTTACATACGTGAATAGGACATTTTTTTAAACTAAATGTAGTAGAAGAAATCATTAAATATGAATTAAATACATCTATTTTGGAACAAACATCACTTACATCATAAATCATAACATTTCTACAATCTACATAATATTCTTTGCACTTAGAAACAATAAATTTGACCTAAATACATATTTAAATAAATATTATCATTGCTTATATTTTTTACCTACAAATGGTATAGTAAAATATTATTTAAAATTTAAACATCCAAGAAATAACAACCAAATTATTTACTTCAAGGCTATTAATAATAACAATATTATTGTTAATACCTGTCCTGCTAATTAATATTAATAATAATGGTTATCTGTTCAATTATACCAACATTTCAAATTCTGTGAAAAATGCTTTTTTCCTATGTAAACACCCAATAAAACTTTCAAGTCTATAAGTTAAAAATTGTCTGAGTTATGTTATCGTGAAATATTTAAATCGAATTATATAAAATTTGAGTTTTTGTGAAAAATGCCGTTTTTTCATAATTTTTTAGTCGTTTTTCTATGGCAAATGGTCAATTTTAAGAAATTCGAAAAATGACCTTAATAAAGTACCAACTACATCCACATTACAACCGGAAACATTTTTTTGCTATTCATCAAAATCGCAATATTATTATTAGTCGAGAAAATATTTACGTTAATAAAAAACGAAATACACACATCAATGGAAAACCAATAGATTTTTCTCGTCGATCTAAATCGAAAAACACAGGATATAACAATAGAAAATATGATGACCATTTCATTATAATTTGTTTTACGCGTATTAAAATTTATAACATAAATAAAATTGAGGATTCTGAGTCAAATTTAGCCAAATTTACTATAATAAATAAGATTATAATATTTTAATACAACACAAGTTATAACTTATGTTTTTTTTTTTTAATAAATGACCACATGTTGTATAATCTAGTTAAATTATACATAAACTTACATGGAATTGCGTAATGTATTCATAACCTATAGCATGAATAAATAATGAATGTTTATTATTATATTGTTTGAATGCACATTCCAAAACTTCTCCTTGAGATTTATTTGCAAAATGAAAATCAAACTTACTAAAACGTATTTCGCGTCTTAATATTTGCTTTTGAGAATATGCCATCCAGGCCTAAATAAAATAATAATTATAATTTTCGAAAAAGGTTATAATTATATCATTACAATTTTAGATATTATACAAATACTTACACCATGATTAATAAATAATAATATTACTATTAAATATATAAATAATAATTTATTGAAATCCATTATATTAGTTTATTAGAATAAATAGACTAATATTTTAATTCTTTGACATACTTTATGAAATAATGAATAAGTTATTGAAATAAATTTAAAAAAATAAACTACACATATGTTATTTGAATTTTATTATCATTTGTAATGTATCATGAATACATTTACTAATGTCTTTATATCTACATTCAATAAAAAACAATTTCCATATTTTTTATGTTTAACTGAAATATTATTAACAATGACCTTTTTCCCAAATAAACCAAAATCTGGAACGAGACTATATTATTCCATTATATTTTTAACCGGAAATATATGATGACCTAGCTAGCCTACAATAGAGGGAAATTATACCATATATATAATTATATAAAATATAAAAATTGTATAGGTAACAAAAATATTTTGAATTAGTGGAAATCTACAAAACTATGACAGTAAGTACTTATATTTATTTAGTGTACCTATTTAATATTAGATAATAATATAATTAGAATTTGACCTTGTTTTGATCTGTCTGCGAGTAGTTGATTGGCTATATATGATTTGGTAATTTTGTTATTTTCTTAATAATTAATATATTTATAGTTCTATAAGACAAAGCAGTGCTTGAATTGGGGGGACGCTGGGGGACGGAGTCCCTCTTCAATTTTTTTTATACTTTTAAAGCACCCCTTTAAATTGATTTTAAAAAATAAGCATAATCAACAAAATTATACACTTAGAATCAAGAAACCTTAAACAGTTCTATAATAATATTATATTATATTAATATCTACGTGAATACTTAAAAAAATGTTCAAGCTGTTCGTATGTTATTCTCATTAATGCAATTGTCGTAATATATTTAAATTTATGTATATTATGTTGTATTTTTTAATAGGGAAATTAGGAAATTCGATATTACACATAACAAAGTTTCGACTATACGTAATAAATTAATACATATAAAATAAAATCTTCAAGTAATAAAAATAATTCTGAATGTAATGACAAAAAGAACAACAAAAGGTTGAATCAGACATAGAAAATATTATTAGAGGAGTTCCAAAACCACGTCCAACCTGCAATATTCAACTACGACGAGAAAAATGCTTAACAAATGCTTTTAATAATCGCACGGGTAAAACAATTTTAGAATATTCAAGAGGGTTTGCTCACTATTTTTCTTTGTAATATTTATTATTTTATTTCTAATTTATATTGTATATTTTTTAATTTTAATTTCTATCTAATTTTTAGCATAATTTATATGTAATAAGAATAACTAATAATTACACGTATTTTTTATACTATTTTTCATTTGCCTACATTAAAATTAATTTTCATTTATCCGTTGAATAATTTTCAGTGTCGATATATTGGATGTCGGTCGATTGTCCTGTCGGTCGATTAATCCAGACCCTTCATAATCATAAGTAATGATATCCAGCACTCGAATTGAAAAAATACAAGTGTATTTTCAACACGTAAAGTAGACCGAGATTATTTTATAAATAGTGAACTGATGTTTAGGGGGTCCTTATCATCTAAATAATTCATTTTAATTTTGATTTTTTTAATTAGTTGTACATTATTTGGTGTCTACTATCTATTATTTGTGACTCAGCATACAATATTTCATATCATATTATAGAAATTACCAAGTCAACAACTAACATATTTAAATATAAAAAGCAAAGGAAGAGATACAGGTGTGGAAGGGATATAGATGTAAAGAGAATAGTATTGAATTTTGAATGCAATGATAAATCATTACATTTAAAAAACGATTCTGAGCGAAGTTCATCAGATAATATATGTAATATTTTATATTTTTACATTTACCAGTCACTACGTTCAATATAAATAATTTTACTAAAAATTCAACTTTAAACACCTATAAAAAAATTGGGTCATGAAATTTTCTTAATATCTTGGAAATTCATTAAGATATATATCAGTATGCTTCAATAAAATTTTCAAAAATTATCCAAATTTTTAGCTTTTCTATTAATTTTTATTGTAAAACTATTGAGAAATAATGAGAAGAATATTCGTATGGATTATAAGATTTTTGTTTAAACTAAAAATATCAACTTTAAACAGCTATAAAAAAAAAAAAAAAATTGAGACCAAGAAATTGTATAATATTTTGATATCGTGTTATGTATATGTAAGTGTACTCAGTAAAATTTTCAGACATGAATGCCCAAAATTTGAAAATTGCCAATTTTATCAAACATTATATAATATATATAAAGAGGACTTTCACAAAATATTCAAAATCCTATGTTTTGTAGAAAAATTAACGTAAAGTTTCCAATATTTTACCACATATATATAGTGTCTATGTAAATACCCAAATTCAAGTATCTAACTTAAAAATTGCCAGTGTTATCGTGAAATATTGATATCGAATTCGTCAAAATTTCAGTTTTCGTGAAAAATGATTTTTTTTTTATCGTTTTTTCCATCGTATAGGGCCAATTTTGAGAACTTCGAAAAATGACCTAAATACATAAACTACATTCACTATCTAACCAGAAACATTGATATTTGTGATAATTTCAGCAATATTTCGGGTAGTAAAAGTGTCTTCAAAAATAAAAATAAAAAACACACACATCATTGTAAAACCATTACATTCTTCGCTTCGCTCAGAATCTAAAATTACAAATAATTATAAGTTATTGAAAATTTAGTACTTTTATTTTATTTAATTGTCTATTTACTAATCTAATAATACAATAATTTACGCAAATTAATTATAGCTAATTTTTAATTTCTTACACAATTGTGTTTACTCTTTACATAATATATTTTAATATTTATACGTAGTACAGGTACTTAAAATTGTCATGATTTGATATTATGTATTACGATTTCTACTTCGAAATTGGACAATATAAAAATCTGCTGAAGCAGTTAAAAATTCTTTATAATCTTTATCATATATTATTAATTTAGTCTTCCAATAATATTCCCACCATTTAACAGCAACACATTTCATTGATGATTCAAAATTTTTTTCGTCAATCGTTATATTTTTGTAATAATATTCACCCTTAAAATTCAATCATCATATTAGTTATATATTTAATGTTATTTTTAATATATAGGTTAAACATTTTTACTTACATGTAAAGGACAAGTTGATACAGTATATGTAGTAGAAATCATTAAAAAGGAATTATATAGATGTAGTTTGGAACAAACATCTTTTAAATCATAATTCATAACATTTATACAATCCACATAATATTCCTTGCACTTAGATATAATGTATTTTACCTAGAGACATATTTGAATAAAAATAAAAATTATCATTGATTATATTATATTATATTATGATTTTATTACATTATATTACATTATACTAGGTAAAACGATTATATTATCAATATATTTCATTGTTACTAATGAAATAATAATTTTAAAAAAACAATAAAAAATAATATTTTATATTTAACTCTTTATTATTATTGTATCCAAAATTTAACACATCCAATTGTTTTATATGTCAAATTTGCATCATCCAATTATACACTAGTACAAATTATCGCGTCCATTATTGAAGCGTGTTGAAGTGACATATATTCAATAACAATAAATTGTACAATTTGAATTAATTATAAATAACACTATAAGCACTTTATTTTAAAGTGAAAAAATAATTATACTTTTTCTGAAATTATCGATTAATCTTATAAAAGAGATAATCATGAAGTTGATATTAAGGAAGAAGAACTGATACTACTGTTGGAATGATTGAAGGGAATACAGTTGTAAAGATGACAGTATTGAACTTTGATTAAAATTTGAATGCAATGATAACTCATTATATTCGTGAAAACGATTTTGAGCGAAGTTTATCATATAAGATATAACATGTAGGTACATTTATTGATTAAAATTTTTCCATTTAACAATCTCTACGTTCTATATAAATAATGCATTTTAAAACCCTTAAAAAAATCATTTAAATAATTATATCTGACAATACTTCAATGAAAATGGCTTTTCGAATGTAATGATTTATTAGTTGCATTTAAATTTCAATCAAAATTCAACATTATCCTCTTTAGACCTGTATATCTTCCACAGCATTATCAGCTCTTTTTTTTATACTTTAAAGTTTAAACAGCTATAAAGTAAAATCAAAAATATAATATTCATAAAATCATAATATTTGAAACTGAGTTAAGTAATATATATTTGACCTTCAATAAATTTTGCAAAATATTTATTCAATTTCAATTAACATTATTGTAAAAAATTGAGAAATAGGTAATAATAAAAATACACAAATAAATAGGTAGGTAACATAATTATTTATTTTACTAAAATTTACAAATTTATATAAAACAAAAAAAACTTGAAGCTTGAGGTTTTTAATATTTAAGAAATACGTTAAGTTATATATCAAAAAGCTTTAATAAAATTTTCAAGATATTTTTAAAATGTTTGTCTTTTTTAATAAGTAATATTGTAAAAGTATTGAAAAATAAGAAGAAAAATATGTACATCTTTGGATTCTTACATTTTCGATTACACTAAAAAATCAAATTTAAACAACTATGAAGAAAAATGATACTTGGAATTTTATTTTAATTTTATACTAACTTAACTTCAATAATATTATCAGACAAAGTTATAAGGAACTCAAAATTGTCAATATTTTCAAACATTATATAGATAAAAACGAGATCTTTAAAAAATATTCAAAGTTCTATATTTTGTAAAAAAAAAAACCGCAACGGTTTCGAAATTTTCTCACATATATATAGAAAAGATATAAATAAGCAATAAAATTATCAAGTATTTACATTTTCTTGTTCAAGATTATATTAGGTATATCTAGATTCAATTTTGTCAACATTTCAATTTCTAAGAAAAATGCTTTTTATCCTATCAATAAGATATATCTTATGAAGGTCAATTATGAGAAATTCGAAAAATGACCTAAATAAAGTATATTTACTTCCACTGTCAAACCGGAAACAAATTCAATTCGTGAAAATCACGAACTTAAAAAAGCATAATTGCTGGTCGTAAAAGTATTTACATAAAAAATCAATGAAAACCAATGAATTATAAAAATCAAAATGAGGATTGTGAGTAAAATTTAGTCAAATTCACAAATAATAAATTATTTAATAGTTTTAAACAACACAAGTTATAACTTATGTTTTTCTTTTTTTTTTTTTTAAGAAATAACCACATATTGTTTAAATTTAAACTAGTTTTATTATATTTAAACTTACATGGAATTGCCTAATATAATCATATATCATAACGTGAAAAAATAATGAATGTTTATTTTTATATTGTTTGAATGCACATTCCAAAACTATTCCTTGAGATTTATTTGCAAAATGTAAATCTAACTTACTAAAACGTATTTCGCGTCTTAATATTTGCTTTTGAGAATATGCCATCCAGGCCTAAATAAAATAATAATTATAATTTTCGAAAAAGGTTATAATTATATCATTACAATTTTAGATATTATACAAATACTTACACCATGATTAATAAATAATAATATTACTATTAAACACATAAATATTAATTTATTGAAATCCATTAAATTAGTTTGTTAGAATTTATAGACTATTATTTTAATTCTCTGACATACTTTGTGAAATAATCAATAAATTATTGAAAGAAATTTTAAATTAAGTTTAAAATATAAACTACACACATGTTATATGAATTGTATTATCAATTGTATATCATATTTTTAGAATTTTCGAGCTAGACTTTTAAATTATTAAAATGTATCATGAACAGTGTTGAAACTATCTATATGTAAAATTATCTGAAACATTATCTAGATGACATTGAATCATCTTTTATCTTTTACAATCTCGTATCTAGATGAAATAAAAATATTTTATCTTTATCCTTTATCTGTCCATTTTTTAAATTAAAAAGATAAAAAATAATTTCATAATAGCGTATATACTTGCTGCTTCCTATACAATATAAATTATTATCTATGCTTATTACAATTTGTACTTTGCGAGCATAATAAAAAAAAAAAAAAAAAAATGTTATTTGTGATTTGATATTATAATTTAATATTTATGTTGTAATAGTATTTTATTAGGTTAGGTTAGGTTACCTATTAATATATTTCTATTTGGGTAAATATTGTCAATAAAAATTATGTATAAATTAAGAAAACATTTTTCTTTAAGCATATTTATTACATACTAATTTTAACATTTTGTAATAATATATATTGTAACAAATGGTGGAACTATTAGCTAATAATATTACGTTCTTATTGAATATTTTGTTGTATATTCATAATCTATCTTTTCATTTGTTTATGTCGTCTAGATATGTGAAAATTATCTTTTATCTTTATCTGAGATACATTTAAGTTGATAACTATATCTTATAATTAGATATAAATATTAGTTATCTTTACCCAACACTGATCATGAACAAATTAACTAATGTGTTTTTATCTACATTTAATAAAAAACCATCGCCTTATTTTTTTTATGCTTTACTGCATTATTATTAACAATGGCCTTTTTCCCAAATGAACCAAAATCTGAAATGAAACTATATTCAATTATTCTTCCATTATATTTTTAACCGGAAACATATGATGACTTATCTAGTCTATAATAGAGGGAAATTATACCGATATAGAAAATTATATAAAATATAAAAATTGTATATGTACCTAACAAAAATAATTTAAATTAGTTGAAATTTACAAAAGTATGACGGTACTTATATTTATTTACTGTATTTAATATTAGGCGTAATTAAATATTGACCTTGTCTCGCTCTGTCTGCGGATAGTCGATTGGCTGCTGTGCAGACATGCACGTTCTATGGACCAACTGGAATTACTGGCTGCCTAATGCGCAGATTCCAATAAGCTACAATCAGTCAGATAGAATCGGATCAATTATATACCATTTTGCATCATTATAGACCATAATAATTAATATTACTATATTGGCCAAATCAAACGTTAATTATAATTCTTCTTCTTCTTCTTCTTCTTCTTCTTCATCAGCTTAGCGGTCCATTCAGGACCATCGCTGCCATCAAAATCTCTCTCCACCTCTCTCTCTGATATGCTGTTTCCAACGTTGCGTCTTGGTCTATCATTTCTATATCCCCGGAAACCACGTCAATCCATCGGGCCTTGGGCCGTCCCAGGGGTCTCGTTCTATTTATTTTATTGACAAGTACATTTTTGATAAGCTGTCCATCCGCCCTCCATGCATGTCCGAACCATTCAAGTCGTTTTATTATAATATTTAAGTCGTTAATTATAATTACATAATATAATATAATAAAAGCTCTTTATATGGATGTCAAGTAGGAACATCGCAGCCAAAGTTTAAAATATATATTTCGTTGAGAGATAGTTTTTTTTTATTAAAATATATATTATAGTATATTATATACATTTATAACTAAATGGTCTCGTGGACAACATAGACAAATCATCCCGATCTCTCCAAGGCGGGGTTAGGTTAAGTTAGGTTTTTTAGGGAATTTTTAATACATAATACTATAATATTCCTATATAAAAACAAGAATGAGATGAAAATTTTAAAATCATTAAAATTTGATCTACTTAAACCAGAAATAGAAAGACGATACAAAAATAAACGAATAAATCGACTTCTTCGTTTAAAAATTAGAAAAAAATTTAAAAAAAAAGTAAAAATATTCTCATAAACCAATACTTTTGAAAAAACAGATCGAAGTGAAAAAAACGTGTAAAATTTGTCAACTGAAAATAAAAAGGAAAAAATTGTATGAAACGATCAGATCTGCTTAAACTCCTAGAGAGTTCTGAAAAAATGTGCAATTATTCATATATAAGTAATGAATGAATAAACATTTTTAAATTTCTTTTATTTATTCATAAAATTATACATCTTAATAACATTAATACATTTTTTATATAAAAATATTACTTACTGCGTAGACAAAATGGGGTATTTTAGTATTGTTTTCCTTTTTTATATAAAATAATTTTTTTTTCTTATAACAGTTTTTTGGAAAAATTACATGTCCTTAGGTTAGTTCTTTAAAAGTTCTGAGATAATACATCCAAAATTAAAATTATTTTTATAAGTTAACCATTTTAATATTAAAGTAAAAGTATGAAAAATAATTTTAAATATTACCATTTACCACTAAATTAACCTTATTGCTATAAGTTTATATTTTTTAATACTATTCTGTTTTGTCTAGTGATATAAGTTAGAATGTAAGTTATAAAACTTTAAGTGTACAAATAATATGTTTTATTTCACATAAAAATTTAATACCTAAGGTACAACCACAATTCAATGGTTAATGGTATGTAATACCGCACAACACTAGTAACATTACATAAAAGCACACCAATAATTAAAGATTAAAAGTAATTCAAATCGGTAATTAAAATAGATATTATAAATTATTATATAAAACAAAAATGTATAAATTACACGATATTATTTATAATTTTTTATTTATTATTACATGGACATAAACTACTTTTGTGGTATTTAGACGTACCTATATAATTTAATAAGGTTTTTACATATGCAATTTCTAGTTTTAAATTTTTCTGCACGTGTATACGATCGATATCCCAACCTAACCTTTGACTAACCAAATAAGACATTATTCTTTTTCTTCTACATAAATAATATCTTTGATCACCTATATTACTTGTATTTTCGGTGCAATATTAATAATTATAATTTCACATGTCTGTTATCTGAAATACGTATAATTTAAATATGTGTGTATAATGTATACCATAAGAGTAGTTCATATATAATACATAAAAATTGATAACAATTAAAGGTAATTGAAATTTGTTTCATATAATTATCTATTTACTAATATAATAATACAATAAATTACGCAAATTAATTATAATTACTTTTTAATTGCTTACACAATTATTGTGTTTACTGTTTACATACCTAATGTTAAAATACTAATAATATATTTTATTATTTATACGTAGTATAGGTACCTAGTACCTACTTAAAAATTTTCATGATTTGATTTTATATATTACGATTTCTACTTCGAAATTGGACAACATAAAAATCAACTGAAGAAGTTATAATTTTTTTATATTCTTCATTATATATTATAAATTTAATCTTCCAATAATATTCCCACCATTTTGCAACAACAAATTTCATTGATGATTCAAAATTTTTTTCGTCAATCGTTACATTTTTATAATAATATTCACCCTTAAAATTCAATCATCATATTAATTATATATTTAATGTTATTTCTAATATATAGGTTAAACATTTTTACTTACATGTATAGGACACGCTGATAAAGTATAGGTAGAAAGAACCATTAAAAACGAACTATATAGATGTATTTTGGAACAAACATCATTTAAATCATAATTCATAACATTTATACAATCCACATAATATTCCTTGCACTTAGAAATAATATATTTGACCTAGATACATATTTAAATAAATATTATCATTGATAATTATTATTTACTGCCTATTTACCGTATAGAAGTGTGTAATATAAAATTTAAATATAAATAATAAATATATTATTCTCTTCTAAGTTTATTAATAACAATTATTATTAATATTATTTAATAATAAACCTGTGTTTTGGACAATGTCATTTAGACTTTCAACTATTGATAATATGCTACATTTGGACGCGTTGTATAATATTTGACCCGTGCAGACTGCACGCATATTAAAAAAAAAAAAATTATATTTCGTATTCTTTTATTTAATATATTTTATATTTTTAATAAGATAATATTATCTGTGTTATATAAGTTATTCAAAGTATGAGAAAATAGTATGACTTTTTAAAAAACTATATTTTTATAATACTTATATAGCTACATGGGCATTATAAAATCTTACCATATAATACAATTTTTTACTGTTATATTAAAGTTTTTAGTATCTACCAAATGTTGAATATCCAAATACAAAATTCAATTTTATCGCGTATTTTAGTACCTACATATATAAAATATAAATACCCAATACAATTTTCAATTCTTAATGTTATAGATTCAATTTTTTCAACATTTCACTTGAAACAAAAAATGTTTTTTTCCTATTTCATAGGGTCAAGTTTGAGAAATTTGAAAAATCGCCTAAATATAGTATCAACGATATCCACTTTCCAACCGGAAAACACATGATATTCGTTAACATCAGAGCATTATTTCGGGTCGAAAAAATGTATATAAACATAAAAAAGATGAGCTGATACTCCTGCCGCACAGGATACAGGTGTGCGTATCATAGCATTTAATTTTACTTAGAATTTGAATGCAATGATAAACCATTGCATTCGAAAAAACGATTCTGAGTGAAGTTCAGTCAGATTATAATTTTCGATTGAAATAAAAATATCAACTTAAAACAGCTATAAAAAAAAATTGAGAATAGGGATTTTTCTAATATTATAGTATGATGTTAAGTAATATGTAAGTATACTTCAATAAAATTTTCAGACCCTAATCCCAAAAATTGCCAATTTTATTAAATATTATATACGTAAAAACAAAAATTTTACGAAATATTCAATGTCCAATATTTTGTAGAAAAATGAACTTAACGGTTTCAAAATAGTACCACATATATGTAATAGCTATGTGAACACCCAAAAAAATTTTCAAGACTCTATCTTAAAAATTGCCTGAGTTATCGAGAAATAAAGAAATTGAATTCGTCAAAATTTCATTTTTCGTGAAAAATGCCGTTTTTTCGTCATTTTTTCGAAGTTTTTTCTACCGCTTATAGTCAATTTTGAGAAATTCGAAAAATGACCTAAATAAAGTACCATCTACATCCACTTTTACATCTGAAACTCGCTATTCGTGAAAATCGAAGCATTATTTCGGGTAGTAAAAGTGTTTTCAGTATATTTATTTATACGTATGAATTCTAAGATTTTCGTTTTACTAAAAATATCAACTTAAAACAGCTATAAAAAAAAATTGTGACTTGGGATTTTTCTAATATTTTAGTATGATGTTAACTAATATGTAAGTATACTTCAGTAAAATTTTCAGACCTAAATACCCAAAATTGCTAATTTTATGAAACATTATATACGTAAAAACGAGAATTTTTACGATAAATTAAAAGTCCAATATTTTGTAGAAAAATTAACATAACAGTTCCAAAATTATACCACATATTTATAATAGCTATGTAAACATCCAAAAAAATTTTCAGGTCCCTATCTTAAAAATTGCCTGAGTTATAGTGAAATATAGAAATCGAATTCGTCGAAATTTCATTTTTCGCGAAAAATGCCGTTTTTTCGTCATTTTTTCGCAGATTTTTCTACCGCATAGGGTCAATTTTGAGAAATTCGAAAAATGACCTAAATAAAGTACCAACTAAATCCACTTTGCTACCGGAAACATACCCTATGCGTGAAAATCGGAGCATTATTTCGGGTCGTAATTTTGTTTTCATACATAAAAAAAAAAAAAAAAAAAAAATCACACATCATTTTAAAACCAATACATTCTTCGCTTCGCTCAGAATCTAAAAAGAAAGAAATAAAAAATTACACACATCAAGAAAAAACCAACACAATTATCGTTTTGCTCAAAATCGAAATTACAGTGTATAGCAATCGAAAATATAATGACCATTACAATGACTTTTATTATAATTTACAATATAAATTAAAACAATGAAAATGGGGATTCTGTGTAAAATTTAGTCAAATTTACTCATAATATATTAGTTAATAATATTTTAATACAACACGAGTTCTAACTTATGTTTTTTTTTAAATATAAATAACCACATATTATTATTTAAACTAGTCCAATTATATTTAAACTTACATGGAATTGCCTAATATAATCATATATCATAACGTGAAAAAATAATGAATGTTTATTATTATATTGTTTGAATGCACATTCCAAAACTACTCCTTGAGATTTATTTTCAAAATGTAAATCTAACTTACTAAAACGTATTTCGCGTCTTAATATTTGCTTTTGAGAATATACCATCCAGTTCTAAATAAAATAATTATTATAATTTTCGAAAAAAATTATAATTATTTCATTACAATTTTAGATATTATACAAATACTTACACCATGATTAATAAATAATAATATTACTATTAAATACATAAATATTAATTTATTGAAATCCATTGAATTAGTTTATTAAAATATATAGACTATTATTTTAATTATCTGAAATACTTTATTAAAAATAATCAATAAATTATTGTAATAAATTTTAAATTTAGTTTAAAATACACACTACACCATATGATATTTGAATTTTATTGTCATTTGTAAATCATATTTTATGAATTTTCGAGCTGGGCTTTTAAATTATTAAAATTTATCATGAACAAATTTACTAACGTCGTCATCACTACATTCAATAAAAAACAATTTCCAAATTTGTTTACGCTTAACTGCATTATTGTTAACAATGGCCTTTTTCCCAAATGATCCAAAATCTGAAATGAGACTATATTTTTTCATTATATTTTTTACCGGAAATATATGATGACCTAGCTAGCTTACAATAGAGAGAAATTATACCGATATATAAAATTATAAAAAATATAAAAATTGTATCTGTAACAAAAATATTTTAAATTAGTTAAAATTTACAAAATTACGACGTTACTTATAATTATTTTTGTACTTATTATTAGTTGTAATTAGAAAATATATTGACTGTATGTCGTTTGGTAATTTAGATATTTTTTTAATAATTATATTTATAGTTTTATACCTAAGTATTTCACTTATGAATAGATAAATAATTTAAACTACTTAGAATCAAAAAATATCTAAATTGGAATGAGAAATGTGGTAATTTTTCAATAATTATATATAACAAAATGTATTTTTAATAAATTAAGACATTTTATCATAATATATCATCATATCGAAGTCAATAATTAATATTCACATACAAAGTTATTACTATATAATACAGTTAATGGATTATTCTCCTGTAATATCAAATTAATAAATTATAATATACGATAAAATAATATCTAATTTTTAAAATATTAAATATCATAATATATAATTGTCTAGTAAATATAAAATTTATTAAATTTATAATCATTATATTTTTTTTTTTTTTTATTTAAAACAAAAGCTTCGACGACAACGGCCATTAGCTATAAAAAGGTTTACAATTATTTACATGAACATATAATTATTCTAGATTGGTTATATACAACAAAATTATATCATATTAAAAAGTTCGGATTTTCTTAAAAAGTTAATTATCTTCTTGTTTATTTCGTAATCTGGACCGAGTGTCGCTTGTAAATGGTGTGAGATGCCCAGCTCTATTCTAAGAATATTGAATTTTCTGCAGATTGTTATTATATGTTTCACCGTGAGAGTCTCTCCACATGCTTCACAAGAAGGGGGCTCACTTTTGTTCATCAAGAAGCTGTGGGTGAGGCGAGTGTAACCCAACCGAAGTCTATTGAGCACTACGTTCTCTATTCTTTTTAGTTTGGGATTATACCACATGTCAATAGAGTTTTTTATTTCGTTAAGTTTTGTGTTTTGTTTTTGCCAGTGTGTTTGCCATTTTAATAATATTAAATTTTTAATTTGCCTTTTTTTTATCAATGTATGTATATATGTTAAGAAATTGTGTATCGAGATTAATGCTTGCTGTCTTAGCTTCCGCGTCCGCTTTCTCGTTATCTTCGATTCCACAATGCCCTGGAATCCAAATTAGTGATATGCAAGCTTTGTGATTTTTTTCATATTTAATTACTTTTTCTTGAATAAGTTTTGCTATATCACAATTATTTTTTGAAAAGTTTTGAAGGCTTTTTAGTACACTGAGAGAGTCAGTGAGGATGGTAATATTTTTAGGACAAGAAAGAGAGTTTTTTACATATTTTAGTGCCTGAAGAATAGCTATAGCTTCTGCCGTAAAAA
The DNA here is from genome assembly GCA_021307375.1 of Tetraneura akinire. Lineage (NCBI taxonomy): Eukaryota > Metazoa > Arthropoda > Insecta > Hemiptera > Aphididae > Tetraneura > Tetraneura akinire. Next base: position 3,722,721 of record JAIUCT010000007.1, on the reverse strand, counting down.
TTGTACAATCCGATGGTAGTTTGTATCTAATTATATTTGATTTGTGAATAATCGCAACTCCAACTCCTATTTCTGACTTAGAGGCATCTGTGTATATTAAAGTGTGATTTTTGTGGGTTTGCAGAATGTCCTTCAAGTAATTTTTGTATATGGAAGGGTTGGTGTTATCTTTTTTAAATTTAGCTAATTCTAGATTAATCTTTATTTCTGAATTCCATGGTGGATTTGTATAAGGTTTTACCTTTATAATCGAGTTTAATTCTATTTGATCATTGCCTGCAATTTCTAAAATATCCTGTATGTGTTTGTTAGCTGGGTTCTTCTTGTTTCTTATTATTCGTGCTGCGTAGAGTATTGATTGTTCATAACTTCTTAGTTCGGGAGGCGCTTCTTCTGCTAAGTTTCTTAAGCTTTCTATCGGACTTGATCTGAATGCTCCAATTGCATATCTAAGGCATGAATTCATGGTGCTTTCTATTATTTTGAGATGGGACATTTTGGTGTTATGGTATATTATTGCTCCGTAATCTAACTTGGATCTGATAAGCTGTCGGTATAATTTAATTAATGTGGGTTCATCGCCGCCCCATGTAGTGTGGCTAATCATTTTGATTATGTTGAGTTTCATGTTTAGATTAGTTTTCAGATATTTAAGGTGGTGTATCCAATTTAATTTGGTGTCAAAATATATACCTAGTATTTTAATTTTATTAAAGTTTGGAATTGTGATACCATTTAATATAATATTAATCTGTTTATTGACTTTCTTTTTTGAAAAGATTATACATTTAGATTTTTGAGCAGAAAATTGAAAACCAGTTTTCTTTGACCATATTGTGAGTTTGTTAGCAGATTTTTGTAGGGCAAGCTGTATTATATCTAATTTTTTGCCTGAACACCACAGATTGAAATCATCAGCAAAAAGGTTTGCTGAGACTGGGTATTCAATGGTGTCTGTTATATCGTTAATGGCAAGCAAGAATAAGGTAACTGAAAGAGATGAACCCTGCGGAACTCCATTTACTTGTGTAAATGGCTTGGAGATTGTTTTGGAAGTTTTAACTATAAAACTGTCTTGAGCTCAAAAAGCTTTTAATGTATTTAAACATATTACCATTCGTAATAATTTTGCTTAATATTTGTAGAATACGGTATCTCCACACCGAATCGTATGCTTTTGTAATGTCTAAGCTTATCATGCCTAGGTATTTATTTGTATCCAGAGTATTTTGAATTTCGGATTTTATTGTTATTAGGTTATCTGTAGTAGATCTATATTTTCTAAAACCGCTTTGATGAACAGACAGCACATCTGATTTTTCAAGGTACCATACCAGACGATTATTAATTATTTTCTCTAGGATTTTTGCCATTGTGTTTAGAAGAGTTATGGGTCTGTAACCCTCAGTTAAGTGTCTGTCTTTCCCTGGTTTGTGAATGGAAATTATAAAACCTTTTTTCCATTCAGGAGGAATGATTCCTGTTTCCCAGATGATGTTATAAATACTTAGCAGAAGTTTGATTGCTCTTTTCCCTAGATTTTTTAGGAAGATAAAAGGAATATTATCAGGACCTGGACTTTTGCTATTGCTATTCTTAATAACTTGGATCATTTCGTCGAGTGTTATTGGAAGGTTAAGACAGTTTTGATCGTTATTAATAGTATCTATTTTTGGAACAATAGGGATATTCTCACTGGGAATCTTTATTTTATGTTGGAATTCGGGATCATAATTTTTGTCACTGAAGTTATCATGGAAATATTGTCCTATTTTATTAGCTACTTCTTTTGGGTTAGTAATTGTCACATGGTTCTCTCTTAGGAATATTTCATTATTTCTGTTTAATCCGTTAATTGATCTAATTTTATTCCATACTTCTCCAATTTTGGTTTGTACATTTATATTAGAAGTGTAATTGTTCCAAGATAATTTTTTGCTGTTCTTTATTAGATATTTTGATTTGGCCCTAAGTTTTTTTAATTCAATGAAGTTTTCTTGAGATTTGTTTTTTTTTAAAGTATTTAGAGCCTTATTCTTGTCCTTTATTGCTTTTTTTATTTCATTATTCCACCATGGGACTCTTGGTTTGTATATTTTATTAGTTTTTCCTATGGTTCTAATAGCTGTTGTGATTATTTTATCTGTAAAACATTTTACTAACAATTCTATGTCTCTATTTTGTGGATAGATGTGTGAGAAATGTGCTATATCTTCTTCCAATAAATCTGTGAATAGTTCCCAGTTTGGATTTTTAGGGTCCATCTTGAAGTGACTCTTTCATAAGGGTTAGTTTTTCTTTTTACGAATTGTATTTGAATTGGTATGTGATCACTGCTATATATTTCATTTATCACTCTCCATTCAGTTATTTGCGAGATTGAGGGGTACAAAGGGATAGATCTATATTTGAAAAGTTTCCATTTGCTAGATTGATATGAGTCGGGGATAGGTCGTTTAATAAAATAAAATTTTCATTTAAAAAAATTGTTTCAATTGTTTTGCCTCTTTGATCAGTTGTGTTTGAACCCCAAATAATATTGTGAGCGTTAAAATCCCCCAATATAATGTAGGGCTTGGGCAGTTGATTTATGATATTTTGTACATCTAGTAATTCTATAGTTGTCTGGTTCTGAAGATATATATTGCATATTGTGAATGTTTCATCATGTTTGATTAACACTGCTGAGCACTCTAATGAGGTATTTATTTTTAGTTCTTTGGCTATGATATTTGACTTAACATAGATTGTTACACCACCACTAGCTCTATTTGCTATTTTTCTATTTGTACTGAAACCTTTATAGTTTTGAAGGGGGGCTGTATAGTTATTCTTAAAATTTGTTTCCTGAAGACATATTAACTGCGGATTATATTTGTGTATTATAATTTTGAGTTCATCAATTTTACTGAAAAACCCGTTGAGGATCCATTGTATTATATTAAACAAATTTTCATTCATTTTATTTTTAAGTTATTTTTTTTTTTTAATTTTATATCTTTTTTTTTTTTTTAATCTGTTGGCATTATTTGAAATAGGAGATTTGATAGTTTTGTTAATTTAATTTTCATTGATCTATTTTTAATTGATGGGTGTATTTTTTCTATTATTAACATTACTACCAATGCATCCGTTTTTAATTCGTCGCATAGGGATCGTATGTTGACCGACTTGTTTGTAAAATTTTCCACTATATATTTAAATTTGTTAAAAGGGAGAGATATATTCTCTGAAGAGGAAAAAAAAGCTTCGGCTGGTTTTAAGGCTTCGTCAATTTTTTCCTCGTCTGTTATGGTAATTGAATTTGATCTAGAGCATATTTTAGGTTTTTTTTGATTCTGGTTGTTTTGTAGGACCTGTAAGAAGGGTTTCTATAGACTTTTGTGACGCTGTGTCAGAAATTGGTCTTTTGGTTTGAGATATACCCAAATTTATGTTTTGTTCGATAGTGTTAGAATTGTCAGTAAAATTGTTATCGCTTAAAGAAATTGTAAGATTTTCGTTCACCATATATAAATCAGTAGAACTCTCATTCGATTCCAACAATTTTGTTGAAGGCTCAATAATCTGTTGCTCGGACTCATTGTTCCAATCTACTTGTGTATCATCATTGTTTAATACATTATAAGATGTACCTGTTGGTGAGGGAGATAGAGAGGATTTTATATTATTTTCGATTGGAGGAAAGCTGGTATTGGATGAGTGGGTATTTGATTCTGTGATTTTGGGGGGATTAGAGAACTGATTGTTATTATGTTGATTTAAATTCGGCATTGCCGCGGTTTTACAATGTGCCGTGGTATGTCCTGATCGTTTGCACAAATAGCATGTAAGTGTATCATCGGTAATAAAAATACGATATTCCTCGTCTTCATAATTAATTAATATTGACCCGGGTAATTTAGATATGTCATCGTGTTTGATATATGTTTGTCGTCTAAAACTAATTATGTGTGATAATGCGTCTGTGGAAAAGCCGGCCTTCACGAACGTTATCGGTGCTAGAGTATTTATTCCTATATTAATAAGTGCATCCGAGATATATGAGTGAGGTATAATAGGTGAAACATTCGATAAGATTATACGTTTAGATTGATTTATTAGTTTTCTGATGTATATAGTATGGTTATTTACAGATATAGTCGGATTATGAATTATTATATCATTGACTATATTTTTATTTGCAAAGTAAACGCAAAAACGATTGTTCGATATTCTGGATGCAAATAATATATTTGCGGGATTAGTAAGTGTACTCAGTGCTTTTATATATTCAATTTGTGGGGTGCCTTCTATTGTGTTGAATATTATAGCTTGATCTTTTTTTGGAAAAAAGGAACTAGCCGTAGTTTCTGCGAATGTTCTTGTAGTATCTTGTTTAGTTTGATTTAAATTGATGTTAGCCTGTAAGTTTGTGGTATTTTTATGTGTATTTAACGTATTCGTTGATTGGATCGAGGTCTTTGAAGGAATTGATTTTGTTTTAGATGGGTTTGATTTGGGGGGAATATTTGTAGTCGAGCGTTTTAAATAGGGATGTTTTTCTTGTTTATCCCCCATGATGGGATAGTAATATGTATTTAGGCTTTGATGTACCTATTAAGTATTGTATCGTATGCCATATACTAAAAAGTATTATACATTACCAGCTTTGTATGACAACAGCCACGGCGCGACGCAGCGCTGCGTAATAGACGCGGGTAATGCTATCGAAAGCTAATAAATGCGGAGAGCGATAATATTACACACGTGTATTCACTACGATGGTCAAACACGAACTGCATTATATTTTTAATAGAACATTAATTTATTGAATATGTTATTTACGATTACGAATACCATATTATTTATAGAAATGAAACGTTTCATATTATATTATTGTTTTCTAATATACTTATTTTATTCTTATTAGATTTAAAATTTTAAAATTCGCCTAATTGCTGTTACTTTTTAATGTACGAGTTTCAAGAATAATCTTTAAGTGAATAACGAAACCAATTATAAGTTTTTGATTTTAGAAATTTAAAGATTATTTTGTATAGTTTTATTGTTGGTCTAAATTGATGAACAGTAAAGCTTTAATCCGATTTAATCATATTTTCATCCTTTCGAAAAATTGTGGAGTTTAGGAGATAAAATGGAAAATGGTATAATGTGGGATTAGGGCACTTGAGGTACTGTTACATTATTCTATAATCAATATCTCTGCCCAAAATGATGTCTTCGAACTATTAAAATTACAATATAAAAAAAGCTATCTTACACATATAATATGAAGAAGTAAATCATTCAATATATGGATATTTTTAAATTGAGGTAGTTTTTATTTAACTTTTTACTATTTTAACTTAAATTAATGAAAAGAACATTAAAAATATCATATTTATTCAATTAAAAAAATATATTATGCTTCACAATAATATTTTAATTTTTTTTTTAAAAATTGTTAAACTTTTTAAAACAAATAAATAATCATAATCAACAAAAGTATACACCTGAAATTAATATACTTAACTTAAACAGTTCACAGTATCACATTATTTTAATATCTATATGAATATTTCAAATAATTTTCAAATCTGTTCATGTTTTATTTATTTATTTATTTGTCGTTGGATATTTAAATTTATGTAGTTGTCGTCTTTTTTTTCTTTTCCAAATTTCAAATTCTGATCAAAACAATAAATATGTTCTTATTAGTAACTACCTACGTATTTTCTATCGATATGAATCATAATAGGAAATTTGAAAAATAGACAATAAAGTTTTGACTATACCATAGTTCATAAGTAAAGTAAACCAACGTTATTTTATATATAGTTAACTGGTGGTAGGGGAGAGGGATCTTGTCAGCTATGTAATTTGTTTTGAGTTTGTTTTTATTAATTTCTTTATCTTGATTTGATGATTACTATCTATTATTTGTGATTTGGCATTTCAGCATGCATATATTACATGCAATATTAAAAAAAATTTCCATGTCAACAACTAACATATTTAAATTTCAATATTTTAAAGTATATAAATTACATTACAGTATGATATTGTTAATTTATAGTATTACTAAAGCATTTATATATATTTATATACATCATACTATTTTTTTTATAGTAGCCGTCAATCTATGATAAATAATTTCGTATTAAATAAACAAAAATAAATATATGTAATATTCATATTGTATAAAATACAATGCCGTTTTTCTAATTTTTTTTTTTTTTTTTTTTTTTTTTTTTACTGATAACGATGGTTCTTTACGGAATTGACGATAAATGTGTTTTGATGGGATATCGTTCATTTATCATTAAAATTCTGAACATAGTACTCCAATTATTTTATATTTCTTGAGTAAAAGATGGTTAAAACAATTATATGTTTTTTTAAAACATTGGACATATTATATTTATATTAGTAGGTACTCGTATATTAATAAATATGTTAATTAAACATATTTTGTATTAAAGTTAGGAATAATTATTATGTTTATTGGAAACAGATCATGTTATCTAAAAAACTAAAATACTAAGTTCACGAAACCGTATTTGAGTAGGTATTTGAAAAAAATTATTTAACATCATAAATTGATTTATAATTCTTATTGACAAAATTATTAGGTATGATGGGAATAAACCAATAAAATAACAAACTGTAAATTTTCAAGATGCAATTTATTTCCATTAAAATCTATTTACATAAATAATATATTAATTTTATTTAAAATATCAATATTGTTGTTTTAATTTTAATATATGACATAAATTAAATAATATAATATATAACTATATTTTTTATACAGCGTTATAGATCAAACGATACTAAGGTTAAATGTATCTAAATACAATATTTATGATCAAGATACATATAAAAAAAAAAAAATATCGTGATATTAGATACAAGACAAAATTGTATCTTTGAATCATATCTTCGATACACATATCAATGATACTGCTCATCCCCGGTCTATGAGTTACATAACTATGTTATTAATGTATTATATTACTAAATAAATCAACAAATGAATAAAATATATAATATAGTTTTTTTTGTATAATAATAGTGTATTATTATGTTATACATAATATCATTAATTATATATTAATATATTATATACGAGTATATAATATATAATCAATGATAATATTAAGAATAATCATAAGATTACTTAATTACGATTTTATCACTTGTGCAATAGGTACGAGTATATAATAAATTATTACCTATTAGACAATTTCAACTATAATGGTTAATGTTTTAATAAAGATTAAGAGAATCAATTTCGGCTGCGAAATTGAATAAAGTAAAATTTTAATTTAAAACTTATAACTAATTCATTTCTTCCGTCAAGGAAATGTACATCTAATATCCAATATAATTCCCACCATTTTTCTAAAGGAACACTATACATAGCCCCAAATTTATCTTCATCCAATGTCATATTAGTAATGAAGTATTCACCCTATAATTATAATGGAAATAAAAACATTTAAAAAATAAATAAATTATTACACTTCTGAATACAGTTTGTACAATTTAAAATATATTTATATTAAGTTTTTATACTTACGTACAAAGGACATTTATATCTAGTAATAATTCCAGGTGTATTTGTAAACAAACCAAAATTTGTTATAACATCTAATTTAGAACAAAGATCAGTAATATCATAAGATATAACATTTACACAGTCTATGTAATAATCCTTACATTTGGACACACTGACCCTAGACTAAACGTATAAAATTTAAATACGAATAAGTATATTTTATAAAAATTAAAAACTATAGATAGACAATTATTAATTACACAAAATTATGTTAGTATAAAACATATAAACAATTATCTGAAAAAGAAAGAATAATTTGTTAAAGCCAGGCGTTTTGCGTTATATATTTACTTACATTAAGTACAATAAGTCTCTTATGTAGTATAAGATGAAGATAGATTACTTGTTTACTTTTATATTGCTTAATTGATGATTCCAAAACAACACCAGTAGAATTATTTCTGAACTTAACATCATATAAACTATATCGAGTTTCACGTTTTAATGAATGAGAAATAGTTAAACAATCCTAAAAGTTTAAATAATTATTACTTTATAAAAATAATTTTATGGTAATTTTATTTACAACTCACAACAAAATAATTCAATATATTTATTGAATATAAGTAAACATGTAACAATTTAATTAGATTCATTTTAATTTTAATTCTCTATAAACAATTTTTACTTTAATATTATAATTTTTACTGAGAAATTTTGTCGATAATTTTTAAATATTATTACAAGCAAATCAATGTAATACTAAGTTATTTATAAATAATTCTGAATCTAGAACATTGAAAAATAACAAATTACAATTAAATTTTGATCTGATTATTCTTAATGATATTGTGTAAGTTTTAATATGTAATACACATGATGTCATGATGTCCTTGTTTTGATGTAGGTAATCTATATTACATATCATATTAAATCTTAGTTCATGATAATAATCAATGTGCGATTTAAAAAATATTGATCATTTATTATATCTATTCTTTTGTGAAATTCATATCGTGTTTATGACTCTTAATTTACACATATATCTAAAAACTAAATTTTCGACTTGAGTTTTTGCAGTGTTGTTATACCTACTCTAATAGTATACAACTAAACTGCATGCATTTATATATATAATATATTATATAATAATTTATATGCGTATTGTTCGGTTGTATTTCATTAGAGTAAGTATAGAAACCATGTTATACGAATAGTAACTACTATTATAATAATATCAATATGCATTGAAATTTTTACTGATTCTACACAAATACTTATTCGAAATGCATACAATATAATATTATATCTGTGCAATATAACATAATAACTAATAAGTTATACAAGGTCTTTATTAACTTTTGGAAATTATTTTTGTATATTTATCTCACTTAATACCATATGAATAATGTAATATTGTAATTATATATTTATTTTTATAATTATTATGACGTATTACGATTTTACAACGCATAATCTTATTATAAAATGTCATAATTACATATTCATTTATTCAGGGCTGGATTAAGGTTTTCGCCGCTTGTATAGGCTATGATAATTTTAATTAAACGAAAATAAACGTTTCAAAATTATATTTTAACTGTGACCTATTGAAATTGTTACTTCCAAATTCACGCATTATTTTTAAATAATATTACAATATTTCATTGGTAATATTACTATTTTAAACTTACAATGTTTGACGTTTTATTTATTCATGAAAACAATTTATCTTTAATTTATAAAATTATTTTTATATTTAAACTTATACCTCCTAACGGTTAATAGGTATTTTGATATTTATATATTGTATTAAAGTTATAAACATTTTTGGCCACCGCCAATGCCCAACATAAATGTTATCTATTAGACAAAGTATAAGCGTCTATAATTGTAATTCGTTTGTATTGTTATAATTTTTCTTTAAGATAATAAATAAATATTAATATAAATATGAATATATTATCCCTATAATATGAAAGTAGTAATATTTAGCAACAATACCACAATGATAGTAGTTTTTTGCCGCCCTAGGCCGGTGGCCTATTACAGCCTAAGGGGTAATACGCCACTGCATATATCGTTCTTAAAATATGAATTATTTGTTATAATAAGTAAAATATTGTTAAGTTATTTGTTTCTATTAATATTATTGTTAATATATAATTAATTTAATAATTATTTACGTAATAGATCATTTTTTATTATATACAAATATCATATGAACATTTATCTAATGAAATAAACTATATCTGTAATAATAAATAAACAAATAAAGAAGATCAATATTTGTATCCCTGCGTTTTGTTCTACAAGCTACAACCCCTAGTATAAAGTTGCCATTGAAATTTAATAAATTTAATATATTTATTAATTAATATTGTATTTTAACGTAGACGTGGTATATATTATTAAACACATTTTCATATTTAATATCAAATATCAAAACAACAACACGGTTGTTGTATTAATTATAACACATAAATGTGGTTGAAATTTTAAATTATAGATATATATTTTAACAAAAAATGATTTTATTTAAAAATTACAATAATAATATTGTTAAATATAGTTTACGTATAACAAATTATATAACATTTATCGCACATGCATAATAAGAAATATATTTGAATGTAGAGAATGAATATAAATTTATAATAATATTATAAGATAGTATTTATATAATAATTATAAAATATATTCAATATATTATATTTTTTATGGATTTCTACTTCGATATTGTAAAACATAAAAATCTACTGATGTTGTTAAAAATGTATTGTATTTCACATTGTAGAATGATGATTTAATATTCCAATAATATTCCCACCACCTTTTAGTAATAAAGTTCAACGATGACTCAAACGTTTTAGCATCAATTGAAACATTAACATAATTAATTTCACCCTAAAATTATAATAATTATTAAATAATATTATATTTAAAAAAAAATACAAAAGTTAATACAATAGAAATATAGAATTTGCAAACATTTATTCATCCATAACTATTGCACTTTATTTATAATTGATAATTTATATATGATTTCACAATATATTATAATATATCATAAATTATAACAATTCACTAATATTATGTTAAAAGATGCATATGCATGAAACAAATGGCAATTAATTTATAAAAATATGTAGGTATAACTGTATAAGTGTTATCAAAATAAAATGAACCAATTTATATTTATAATTAAAAAAATTAAATGTCATTGAAATTTTAAAAATGTTATTAAACGTTCATTTAATAGTTAATTATAAATCCAAAGAACATCATAAATTTCGAAATGTAAATAATTACCGACTGATTACTGTTTATTCAAAATGCATTAATTCTAAATTCCTAAATAACATTATAAACAAAATAATAATAAAGCAATAATTATTAGCTATTTTGTATATTACGAAATGTATATTGAATGATTAATATATAATTAAAATTTATAATTTATAATTAATAAATAGGTACATTATTATTTTTCATTAGAAATAAAAAGCTTAAAATAAGCCAAAATTAATAAAATATAATTTTTATTAACTAAAAAAATTACTTTTACAAGAATTTGTGAGTGTATACTTCTATTATTTTATATGCATAATAAAATACATTAAAATTATTGACAATTGTATATTCTTTTGAATTAGTATTTTTATAAATATGATAAATAAAAGTAGCTATAAATATAGATATCTATATTCATTTCTTATTACCTATTACAAACGTACTCGACTTCTAAACTGTAAAAAATGAAAATCTAAAGAAGTAGTAAAAAATTCATTATTTTTTTCATCAAAAAGTATTGCACTTGTTTTCCAATATAATTCCCACCATTTTTCCGTTGGAAAACTAAATGAATTTCCAAAATTTTGTGAATCCATTGAAATATTTGGAGTATAATATTCACCCTAAAAAATTTAGACATTTTCATATTGATTTAATAAATATCAGTTTTTATTATTTATTTATTTATTTTTGAAAACATTATGTTTAAATTAAATAATAATTCCATCCACTTATATAAAATTAATAATAGCGTTAATAATTCATTCTTTGACGAGAGAATGGAAGAAGGAGTAAGAGGAATATTATAGGTAATTATTCGATTAAAGAAATTAATACAGTGAAGATAAAGAGAGGGATTATCAAAAATTATATGAGTGAAATTACAGATCATTTCATAAGAGTGTGAAGAGTGCATAAAGGGGAATCGTTCAAATGGTATTGAGTAAGTTCATGAATAAGTTCATGGGATGGTCATTTAATAAACCTTTCTGATGAGGTCAAGTACAATTTAAATAATACGTATTATAGATACTTACATATAAAGGACATCTAATTTTAGAAAATAGATCATTATTTTCACCGATTATCATATTAAAACCCAAAATATATAACTTCGAACACATATTATATACATCATAAGCTATAACATTTGTACAGTCGATGTAATACTCCTTACATTTAGACACACTAAATTTTCCCTAAACATGTTATAAATTATTATGAATCCACATTATTTATAAATAATTCCTACATTGCATATTATACTGCAGTATATGTACAAATTTATTGTATTTTTTCAACTCTAATAATAATAATAAGATAATAAAAATAACCTCTAATATTTATACAAAAATAAAATAAAGTAATTGATTTCAATTGATATTTATTTTAGAGTTTTGCATAGTTATAAAAAAAATACATTTTATTGTTTATATATGGGTATTAATTTTATAAGTACTTACATGTAATTCGTGTATGTTTTTATGTAATATTATATGACTAAATAATACTTGTTTTTGATTGGGATATTGTTTAAAATAATGATCTTTCACTGAATAGATGGATTCATTTGGACAATTCATATTGAACTTAGAATAACGAACTTCACGTCTCAATGTTCTAAAGTTAGTTTGGGCATTCTATATAAAAAAAATGACACAATAACTTTATTTTTACTTATTACCTTACAATAGATAAATGATGTATTATTCAATAACTCACTTTTTGATTAATTAATACAATTATTGTATAAAAAACAATAATTATTACTTTAATCAAAATCATTTTATTAAGTTACACAATAAATTAGTATGATTTTAATGAAAGAATAACTTCCGATTAATAATATTTTAACAGGGATGTAAGCAGAGTTTAAAGATAAATGATTATATATTTCGACTTTTTTTGCTCAATTTTATTTGTTGGGCAAACAAATTATCTATAATCATTAGATAACCTTGTTAGATATATTACTAAATGTAAAAAAAATAAAAATATTTTCGACATTTTTTATCATCATTATTTTAAAATAAATTATTTGATTCGGTAATTTAATTTATATTATTAAATGAAATTAAAGTTTAATTTGAAAAATGACCTAATTAAAGTACCAACTATAAATCCACTTTCTAACCGAAAACTTAAGCTATTCATAAAAATTGGAGCATTATGTCAGATCGAAAAATGATGAAAATTTACATACAAAAAAAAAAAAGAGCTGATACTCCTGCCGCACAGGATACAGGTGTGCGAATCATAGCGTTTAATTTTAATTAGAATTTGAATGCAATGATAAACCATTGCATTCGAAAAAACGATTCTGAGCGAAGTTCAGTCAATTATAATTTCCGTTTGAACTAAAAATATCAACTTAAAACAGCTATAAAAAAAAATTGAGAATAGGGAATTTTCCAATATTTTAGTATAATGTTAAGTAATATGTAAGTATACTTCAGTAAAATTTTTAGACCCTAATACCAAAAATTGCCAATTTTATCAAACATTATACACGTAAAAACGAGAATTTTACGAAATATTCAATGTCCAATATTTTGTAGATAAATGAACGTAACGGTTCCAAAATTTTACCACATCTATATAATAGCTATGTGAACACCCAAAAAAATTTTCAAGTCTCTATCTTAAAAATTGCCCGAGGTATCGAGAAATATAGAAATTGAATTCGTCAAAATTTCATTTTTCGTGAAAAATGCCGTTTTTTCGTCATTTTTTCGAAGTTTTTTCTACCGCTTAGGGTCAATTTTGAGAAATTTGAAAAATGACCTAAATAAAGTACCAACTACATCCACTTTGCTACCGGAAACATACCCTATTCGTGAAAATCGGAGCATTATTTCGGGTCGTAATTTTGTTTACAGACATAAAAAAAAAAAAAAAAAAAATCACACATCATTGTAAAATCAATACATTCTTCGCTTCGCTCAGAATCTAAAATAAATAAGAACAAAATGACACACACCATTGTAAAACCAGTACATTTCTGATCGAAAAAAATAAAATGATTTCGAAATTAATAAAAATTTAATGAAACATTCATTTAAGAATTATTTGGGTAAATAAATTAAATTATATTAAGTTAATATAAATTATAATTTTTTCAATTTTGTTACTTCATTATGGTTAAGACGCAATTAAATTTGTGCCATAAATTCATATAATATACCAACAAATATGATAATAACAAACCGTTTCCGTGGAGCCATGATGCGTTTGATCGATTGGACATCACTACTGTATAATGCACTAAACAACATTTGGCATTTGGAAAATAGTACGAAACTCTTGTGTATTTTCAATAGTCATAATTTTCAATAAGAAGATTGATAGTTAAATTGTCCAAAAAAAAAAAATGGCACCAAAAAAAAATAAGAAAGGTAACAAGTTGTCTCGCATGAGCGACGAAGAAAAATTGCGATATCTGCAACACCGAGCGGCCATCGAAGAAGAAACGAAACGACGAAAAGAGCATTTAGTTGCCACGTACTTAAAGGTATAAATTTTATATGTAAATTAATTTTATCCGTATACGTTTAGAATAATTGTTTTGGTTTTTTATGTAACGCATTATAAAAACGTATAGAACAAATTGAAAAAAGAAGAAGCGTTCACTCGATTAAACACCGCAAAACTAAACCAACAATGGCGCCACAATTTACGACAAATCAAGTGCAAGGAACTAAAAGACGAAATGATGGTAAATATAAAAAAATAACAATAATTTACAATTTTAACCGTCAAAGTAAAATGTACAAATTCGTTTTTTTTTTTTTACACCTGATAAACGCGGTGTACAGACAATGGAAAATAGATTTGAAATTTTGCTGGATTGCAAGAATAACTATATTGACGTGTTGTTGAAAGATTTGGAAGATGCCGAAGAGCAGAACATTAAACAATATGCAGCGCACGCGGAAGTCGTATCACAGTTTTTGAGTAAGTAACTATTTAGAGAGATGCATTGATTACCAAAAATTAAATTTTATTAATTGATATTGTACGTATACGTACCTAACAATTTTAACATAGATATATTATGCGGTTTGATATTGAAAAAATTTTAAACTGTCGTGTGATTTAAAGGTCTGCACAAGAAAACCTTGGACGAACTCCACGAGCGTTATGAAAACAAAAAAAAGTTATGTTTAGACGAAATGAAACTGAACTTTGACCGACTGCGAGATATATACACCAGAGACGATCAGCGATTGGAATTGATATCTATAATTTTCCAAGCACGTAATGACGAGGACACACGACAAACACACGAAAATTTAGAAAATTCGATTGCCGTTTTAAACAATGAAGTAGGTATATAATATCGTAGTGTCGTTCATCGATATAATTTAATCATTTTTTATCTGTCTTCTAACCCAGATGCTTTTCGAGAAAGATCAGTTTACGAAAATACATTTTACGGAAATGCAAATGACAGTACAGAAATTACAGAAAGTCCTGGATGATTATAACAATGAAACCGAATCAAAAAAGAATCATTACAACTATTTAAAAATGAGAGATGAAGCGAACACTGCATCCATAGAGGAAAACAACAAGCGCATTCGTGAATATTCAGTACGGCGTAAATCAATAGTACAAAATAATGTAAAATTAAAAATATTTCCTATGATTTACAGGAAGAAATTAAAATGTTAACGCACTTATACGCCAAACAGGAAGTAAAATACGCACAGCAGGAAAACGATCTGAAAAAAGAACGAGAAGATCTCATTAAACGTGGTTTTTTGGCGCAAAATTATCTATGCACTAGCCAAAAAGAGTATAAAAAAAAACTCGAAACAATGACGAAAATGTACAAAAACGTTATTGACGTGAGTCTTTTGTATAAGTATTATATTAGAACTCAGAAAACGTGGTAAAAAACATTCCAAAAAATTTTTAATGTTTTACGAAAAAACCATAAAAAAAAGCATAATATACAGTTAACAAAATCTCATAGACAATAATAGTGATTATTTATTATTCTGGTAATTTCAACTAATAAATAAATATATTATCAATATAGTGTTCTTTATTACAGTAATCAACTTAAAGAGAAATCATTCATTTGAATACTATTAAATTGAATCATTGATTTAATCATTAATTTCATAATTTTTATTTTCAAATTAAATTTAGTGTACTACAAACTATAAACGAGTTTGAAATATTTCAATTTTTCTATATAATAATATTCTTGATGGAACTGAAATGCTAACTATTAACGTGCTAATAGTACAACCCTTAAGTTCCTACTTAGTTTAATTAAATATTAAATGAAAAATGGTTTTTTTTTTTTAAAAATAAAATAAAAATAAAAATAATTAACAATACGATTATTTATTTGTGATTTACATGAAATATTGTTTGCGTGCAAAATCAATGTAGAAACTAACGACAATTACTGAAAAAGGTGAAAGAATAATTAAAACAGCAAATAATTGTGCAAATCTCGCGTTAGACAATGAAGAGGACAACAATTTCCCAGAAGATGTCACCGATGGTGATGGAGATGAAGAAGTACGTGTATCACATTACTGTTTTCGTAGTTTGTAAAACCTATACAAATTTTTCTTATTTAATAAAATATCAATATTAGGTACCTACTAATTATAATTTATAAGGATGTTTAAATAATACTGGTGAAATTATGGGTAAAAAATTTAATCTCGTGTTTAGGAATTCCATAAATTATCAAAATTTTGGAAACGCTACTCGCGGGCAGAATTACAATGTCATGAATTGGATGCCCGACGGACGAAATTGTTACAGGATAATAAGGATCTAAAAGCTGCCTTGGCCTACTATTTAAAAACCATAGCTAGACCCGCATCTGTACAAAGAGACATGAGAGACTGTGGGATACAATTAAATTTACTTCCAGTCAAAGCAGCGTGAACACAAAATAACATACACACCGACCAGAAAAATAAAAAATTCATTAAAATTATTTACTACCGGATTTACTGTTCAACGTTTTAATTTCAATTTTTTTTATTCACAAAAAACTGTTCACAATATATATTATGTAGCACAATATTAATTAAATTAAATTTACTCGTATATCAAATAATACAAAAACTATATTTTTACGTGAAATTAAGAATATTAACTTTTAATATTTTATAAACGTAATGAAATACATTACAATTTTTAATAATTATATATTATTTTTAATTAATATTTTGATAAATATTACAACTATCTATTTCGAAACTGTGTAAAGTGTAAATCTAAAAATCAAATCAAAATAGCTAGGTGTTATAATTTTCATCAAAAAACATTATATTTGTTCTTCGATAATATTATGTATAATTGCCACAATTTTTATGTAGACAAACTAAAAATATTTCAAAACTATCTGTATCGAATGACGTATTTGCATAATAGTATTCACACTATAATATTTAGGTAATTTAAAATTAATTTAGTAATATCCATTAATGTCAAATAGCATTTCTGCTTAGGACAAGTATAATTTAAAATAATTGATATAGATATACTTACATGTAAAGAACATCTTAATTTAGACATTGCATGATTATTTTCAACGTTCTTCATATAAAAATACAAAACAGATAATTTCGAACAAAATTATTATATACATCATAACCATGAGTACAACACATTTATACAGTCAATGTAATACACATTATATTTTTTCCGAATATATTATAAATTATTAATATGAATCAACATTATTAATTGTATATATAATAATTTCAATACAAATACAATACCTTGGTACGATTTAATTGTAATTTAATTTTTACAACTTTTATATTAATAAGAAGAAGAAGAAAAGAAAAAAGTACTTTAAAAAAACAAGGGAAGGGATACAGTTGTAAAAAGGATAGTGTTGAATTATAATTAACATATGAATGCAATGATAAATCATTACATTCATGAAAACGATTGTGAGCGAAGTTCATCAGATAATGCAATATGTACTGATTACAATTTTTACATTTAACAGTCTCTACGTTCAATATAAATAATTTATCATAAAACCATCATTTCCAACCGGAAACGTACGAGTATGCTATTCGTGAAAATCGAAACATTATTTCGAGTATAAAAAGTGTTTTCAGACATAAAAACATAAAAAAAAAAGAAACACATCATTGTAAAACCAATATCTAATAAAGATAAATAATACATATTTTATCATCATTATTTTAACTACTCGATACAATACAGGCACCTACTTACACCATATAATACAGTTAGGTATAGATTTATTAAATGTTAATAAAAGTATTATTTAATAATACTTATAATGATAATTTAGAAAACCTAAAACTCTCAGGTAAGTTCTAATACAAAATATATTCAAAATTAAATTATTTTTGTTGCAGGGTCCTATTAGTTATACTTTTCTGAATTATTATACCTATTTTATTCAATTAAAACGAGGTACATTATAAAATATCATAATAATGCCTACTGTAGAATAATTTATAAACTCAAATTCAATCTAACTTATTTGATAACAAATACAGAACTTTATATTTTTTAATAATTATTATAATATCTAATATCTATTACAATTAAAATGATTTTCAACCGATTTAAATTTTTATTTATTAGAACAAAAAATAAATTCATGACATTGCAATACAATATAAATATAACGTAACCTATTCTTGATTTTTTTTTCCTATAATATACAAAGAACATATAAAATAATCAAAAAAAATTTAAATACGTGCATTTATCCATTATTATATAAATCATAATCTAAAATAATATTAAATTGTTGATAATCTTTTATAGTAGATATTATACCTACTATATACATTAATTTATTATTATATATTTTTCATACCATAATTTTGTATATTAAATATATTTATCTCGCTATTTTATAAAAATAAACGAAAAAGGAAAGAATAGAAAAGATAAACAAATAAAAGTGGTTAAGTATGCAGTATATTGTGTATAAGAAATGTACAAAAAATGAATTTAAACATTCAATAATAATTATAGGATCATTGAAAGAAAATAAGTGACATATTTATTTTTAACACAGAGCTGTTAATGATATTAATATGCATTAACTTATGAGTTAAATTAATTTAAAAAAAAAAAAATTAATTATCAAATAATGCAGTTTTTATAACTTATGATTTCGTCTTCGAAACTGTATAAAATAAAAATCCACTGTTGAATTTGAAATGACTTCACTATTGTCATTAGATATAAATACTTTCGTTATCCAATAATGTTGCCACCATTTTTCTGTTGGATTACTAAACGAAGACATAAATTTATTTGCATCGATCGTCATATTACTGTATTCGTATTCACCCTAGGTTAATAATTTTTTTTTAAATTAGTTAATATTGTAATATTAATATAAACAAATAAGAATAACTATTTTCAAATTCAATTTTATTGTTGACTTATCCCATTTATTAATTTATCGTTAATTTGATCTACACGAATCAAATTTATATTGTGCTTCATAAAGTGTTTACAACATAAAAAAAGACGCACATCATTAAAAAACCAATACATTCTTCGCTCTCCTCAAAAATATTAGTTACCAAAAAATGCATATATTTATATTCTATAATTTGATATTAACTAATAACGTATACCTAAATTTGTATTAGACAATAGTACAATACAATTTATATCAATAATTCAATATAATATGCTCCTAAATATCTAATTTTTAACAATTTGTTTTAAATTAACATTTTATAAAAGTAGTAATGTTAAGCATTTATTTTTATTATAATAATTTCAGTATGATTTTGTACTCGTACAAAACAGTACAAACAGTACAGTTACAGTATACTTACATATATTGGACATTTTTTAACAATCTTTTCTGAATTTTCCATCAAATTAAAGTGCGTTAATAAAATTAATTTTGAGCACGCATTAAAAATGTCATAAGATACAACATTTATACAGTCTATATAATATTCCTTGCATTTGAACACACTAAATTTTACCTAATAACAGTTTATAAATAATAATAAATATTAATTTTATTATTTAAATACAATTTATCTTAATAATATATTACTATTCATATATTTAATTTAAAATGTAATTTATTATCTGCAGACTGTATATAATAATTATAAATCTAGATATTAAAATCCAAAGAATTAATTATTACAATTAAAGGTTATAATTCACAACTTAAAAATAACAAAAACATTTAGATAAACAATTATGTTTCCTGAATTCAATTATTATTATAATATATTTTTCTAAATAGTATGTCAAAATCAAGTATTCTATAAGTCAATACAAATATGATTTAAAATCAAATCATGAAAATAAAAAAATCATTCAAATTGAAACTTTCAGAATAATCATGATAAGTTCGTTAGAAACAAGATAAAATAATAATAGGTGCTTAACTTATATTATTGCAATTAAGACGAAGATAATCATAAATTCATAATCTATAATCATATATCGTATATTTCATAATTTTTCCCATTAATAAAACAAATAATTAATATTTCATTATTTATTTTCACTACCTACAAAACTATTATTTTTTTATTGCACTATATAATATTATATTCATATTCATATTCATATAATTTAGGGTTTTAAACACAACTGCGATAACTATTTATAATAATATAATAATTATCATTCAATTCCAATAGTTAACATATTATATTTATTTACATTAATCTCTTTAATTTTTTCGTGCACCATAAAATGAAGAAATAATTTTTGTTTACTGCCATATTGTCTGAATGTACTTTCCAAAATAGTTCCAGTATTTCGATTAAATATTTTAACGTCAAATTTTGTAAAACGGATTTCACGATTTAATGGTTGCAAGACGCTTAACGAATCCTGAAATAAAATAGAATAACACACAGTTCTAAAATTAATTATAATTTTTTTTTTTTTTTTTTAAGGTTACCAAATCGAATAAAATATAACTCACAGCGTGATGAATTAATATAAAATATATAATCGTATTTAAATACGTATATTTTATTAAGTTTAATAATTTCATTTTTTCTGTGCACTTTATGTAATATAATATTATAGTATTATAGTAGAATATTATATTCATTTTAATTTCCATATAATTGCATTAAACAATCAGCGCGTCTGCCTGCATAATATAATAATGTACAGAGTAAATATTGTAATATAATAAAATAATAGAAATAAAATAAATGGCGTTGGGTCAATTTTTTAACAGAGTGGAATGATGTAAATAAAATATACCTAAATATGGTTAATATAATAGACATGAACACGAGTGTGTATGAAACCTATTTGTATTTGTGATGTCCTGCCAGATTGTAATATTAATCCTCCTCTCCAATTCCATTATGAAAATATTATTATATTTGTACTTACGGTTTTCTTTGGTCCTCGACGTTGAATTTAAATATTCAATACTGGAAGTGGTACTATACTCGTTACTATCGATCTGTTGTGATATACCTTATTTGTTTAATTGCCTTAGACACCAGCACAAATTTAATGTTAAATAATGGAACAGAAAACTTAGAGCTTGGGTACACACAATACAACAATCTCTTTAGGTAGGTACGGACGTCCACTAGGAACGATTCCTAACAGACAAAATTGTATTGTAATATAGAATTAATGTATAATTTCACAGTTTCCTATTCACTCAATAGACGTGTCAGATTATGCAAATATCACCACATTATTAATGTATCATCCAGGTCTACGTATATAATACATAGGATATATCTTACGCATTAAATATTAATTTATAACGAACAAAAGACAATAACTATTGATAATTTTTACAAAATACAGATCAGTAAATCAAGTACGACATATCATAGGAATTCCAAAATGGTGAATTAAAATGATGACATGAAACTACTATGAGGCCCACGAATTCGTCTACAACCTCACAGCGTTCTACATGGTCCTTGAGAAATAGGAGAGAATAATTATTATAAGTGAGAAATGGGAAGTCGGAACATTGGATTGAATGGTCAATCGGGTGTCCAAAAAAAGAGAAGGATGACTGAGTGTAGCCACGAGTGTTTTTTTATATGCATGACCCCTGAATCCTTACCTATTTAATTAAAATAAGTGTTAATAGAGTGCGATTATTATATTAGATATTATTTATATTAAAGTATAATTCTTAGTAGTGGTAAGAGGGGTATTCTTTAATATGATTCGTTTTAATCGTATTACATAACTATTTTCTCTCTCTCTCATTTATTGTAACTTGTAAGAAAAACCAATATTAATATATTACAATATAATATGCAAGTTGCGTATATTTCCGGTCCTATTGGACTGATGGATTTTAATATGATATGATATATTACTATTTAATTTGAACTGGATGCATTCGAACCATATCAGCATAACCGTATTAGTTGATGTTCATAATTGATTAGTTTTACCTTTTACGGATAACACAAAATTTATTATCTTACCTATTACCATAAACAGTTTTAACGTTATATTTGATAAAAACTATATTATAATTGTCATTATTATTTAACTCATTATTATTGTGTAGAGGAATATTATGGTATGAAACTAGTAAAATCAAAGATAGCCTTGTCAGATAGGTTTGAACTAAATCGGGAAAACGTTGATTTGGATACAATTGAATTGCGTGCAAAAAAAAAAAAAAAAACATTATTATTCAAAATAATCAAAATCGAATAATTTTATATCGTATTTTCTACCTAATTACACGATTCACCGACTGTGGAAAAGATAATGATGATGTTATAGAACAGTGTAGTATTTAGATAAAGATTTGAAATTTAAATACAATGGTCAATAATAAAACATTCGGGTGAAAAATTTGAAAAAAACTATTATTCCCAGCGAAGTTCAGTCAGATACAAGTACTGATTATAAACTATAGCTATAGGTATTGATTTGTTGACATACATTCTTTTTTAAATTTAAACGGAAAACGGCTATACAAAAGAATTGAGATTTGTGATTTACAAAATATTTTGGAAATACGTTAACCAATTAGTGGTTATGCTATATAAGTATCCATTTGATATAATCAATAAGGTTATCCGGAATATTATTTAATCAATATAATGCAGTGGACTCAATAGTGGACTATTGTATCGAAATAATGAGGTCGAGTATGGCCTTGTTAAATACCGGAAAAAATATTATTTATAATATTTTTACAAGAGGAAACTAACAATGCAATCGAGATATGTACTCGTATACATAATTTATGCGATAATCGAACTAGGTAGGAAACTAAAATTATAATAATATTAAAAATGAACAGCAAGTAAAAATAAATTATAATGAAATAAAATATAATTATTTGACAGATATTATAATATAATTAATAAAACTTGTAATATTAAATTCATTACTATCTACACTGTATGTTTATAAAAACAATAATATTTTATTTTATATTAAACAAAAATCAGAGCTTGTTTATTTTATTACTACAAAAAGAAAAAAAATTACAATATTAATATAAACACAAGAGCATATTAATTACAATAAAAAACATGGATGCTAAAACCTAAAAAAATAAATATTCATTTTTATCGACGTGTATAGGAAAAATTGAAGGTATTAGGTTAAAAACTAAGGATTGATAAACCTCCACACCACGGAATTGTGTATATTTTTAAAAATATTAAAAAAAAAAAAAATCAAAATAATCCACACTTAATTAGAGGTTTTATAACAATTTATACTATACTGATTTTATAATTAACCATTACGTCTTCGGAATTGTATAAAATAAAAATCGACTGATACATTAGCAATGACTCCAATTTTGTCATTAAATGCGCGAACATATACTTTCCAATAACGTTCCCACCATTTTTCTGTCGGATTACTAAACGAAGCCATAAACTTATTGTCATTAAATGACAAATTATTATATTTGTATTCACCCTAAAATCATATTTATAAATTTAATAAAAAAAATTGATGAAACTGTAAAATGCAAGGGAAGGGATACAGGAGTAAAGAAGATAGTGTAAAATTTTGATTAAAATTTGAATGCAATGATAAATCATTACATTGGAAAAACGATTCTGAGCGAAGTACTGTCAGATTCGGGTTATTTAGATGACTAATTTAGGAGATTTATGGATTTATATATCTCATAAACTTCCCTCAAAATCGTATTTCCGAATGTAATGATTTATCATTGCATTCAAATATAAAATTTAAAATTTAAATTTTCAAAATTATCCAACACTATCATCTTTACACGATGTAACCTATTGTTAATTTTCTGTTTTTTTTTTTTTTTTTTTTTTTTTTATAGTAATATCCCATTACGTTTTGTTGGGAATCAGAAAATTTAATTTATAAATAATATAATATCCCCATAAAGTTTTACTAGTTTAATTTTAAACTCTTTAGATTATAATCATTTATTACAAGTATAATGATTCCAATAATTTTGTATCATTATTCTGTGACACTTACATATAATGGACAATTTTTAATAGTCCCTTCTTGATTTTCCACGATATTGAAAGACAATAAGACCTCTAATTTTGAACACGCGTTAAAAATATCATAAGAAACAACGTTTGTACAATCAATGTAATACTCCTTACATTTTAACACACTATAATGTAGCTAAAAATG
This sequence comes from Tetraneura akinire, assembly GCA_021307375.1. Taxonomy (NCBI): domain Eukaryota; kingdom Metazoa; phylum Arthropoda; class Insecta; order Hemiptera; family Aphididae; genus Tetraneura; species Tetraneura akinire. Next base: position 3,698,264 of record JAIUCT010000007.1, on the reverse strand, counting down.
AAAAAAAGAACTATAAACTTTATAAAATTTTACAGTAAATTTATAAAAAAAAAAATGTTTAATTTATATTGATAAAATAGTAACAGTAACCTGATACGTTTCGCGAAATATATAATATATACCTATATTCAAACTAATTTCATAGAATATTAAGTATTAGATAAGATATTTCATAGTGTTGTCTTTGTCTAAATCGATTGTAAAAAAACTAAAACTTTGAAATCAAATTATCAATATTAAACGCACATAATTTAATAGAAAAATATATTTATTTCCAGATTAATTGCAAATATTAAATAAAACCATAACTACCTCATTGTCTATTAATACTAATTACTAATTGTAAATCAATAAAATTACTTATGAAATTATGTTTCACAAGTCACGTTTTAATTATTAATATTATATATTTAAAGATAATTTTACCTGTAAAATGATAATTCAAATTATTATTATTAGTATTAATATATACCTGCATAGCATAAAATATTTATTTATTTACATTAAATTCGGTAATTTTTTTTTTCGCATTGAAGTGGAAAAATAATGTTTGTTTACTTCCGTATTGTTTAATACTATTGTCCAAAACTTCGCCAATAGATTGATTTAATACTTTTAAAGAAAATTTAGTATAACGGATTTCACGATTTAATGGATTTAATGCTGCATTTTTAATGGAGGAAACCTGGAAAAATGTCAATGATATATAGGTACAATAGTTACCTATTTAAAGAGATATTGTTATATTTAATTATAAACAGGATATTATATTCGAAAAAATAAAACTTACTGTGTAGGTGTGGTATAATATAACTATAAATATTATAGTTTTTAAATATAAAATTTTATCTGTTAAATTTAATAAATTCATTTTTAACCTTATAAACTGCTCATTGAACGATTGTATTTGAAAATTGAAATGGATTTAAATGAAAATTTAAAAATAATAAACTGAATTTTAGTATAGAATTTTCTAAAACTACAATATTTTTATTCGTTTCAATAATATTATAAATGTTGATATTTTCCCTTTTGAAATATAAATGAAAGGTAGGTATTAATATATACCTGCATAGCACAAAATATTTATTTATTTACATTAAATTCGGTAATTTTTTACCAGGTATGACTAATAATTGGCACAAACGCATTATTAATAATTTCACATTAAAATAAAATATAAAGCCGAAGATTATTTTGTTAGATATGATTCATTCCACAACGGAAATTTTTATAAAATTTTAAATAAATTATAATAATTTAGTATCTTCCGTTGTTATTTCCTACAATTAGTTATACCTACGTATTATTTAAATTGAGCAATCATGTAACACGATATTCATAATAGGAAGATTCGTTATTTGAAATTTTCACATAAGCCATTTCAATAAATAACGATAAAATATTAAAAAATTAAAATTAAGTCATCGTTTATACATAAATTATTTATAGAAAACTTAATTTCTTCGAAAAATAAAAAAAATTAAATTTACGTCTTTATTCAATTAGGAAATCGACCCAATCATTACAATCTACCGCATATAAGAGTAGTTAGACTCGTAATAACTATTAAATACGTAATGGAAAATTGGTAAGTAATGATATTTTATGTATTTAATCATTATTTGCTTGAAAAAAAAATAGCAAAACTAATACCATAGGAATTTTTGAAATTAGAGACTTTACAGGTCTTAACATACGTACTATATTTAGGTAATACAATTTTGAAACCGCTACGTTAATTTTTCTACAAAATATAGGACTTTGTATATTTCGTAAAAATCTCGTTTTTATGTATATAATGTTTTATATAATTGGCAATTTTGGGCATTGAGGTCTGAAAATTTTACTGAAGTATAGTACATATTACTTTACAAGATATAATAATATAAGAAAAATCCCAAGTCTCAATTATTTTTTTTATAGCAGTTTAAAGTTGATATTTTTAGTTTAAACGTAAATCTTAGAATCCATACGAATATACTTCTTATTATTTCAGAATATTTCTCAATACTTTTACAATAAAAATTGATAGAAAAGACAAAAAATTTGAAAAAATTTTCAAAATTTTATTGAACATTTTACTTAACTCAGTTCCAATTAATTGTGAATTATTACATTTACGATTTTTTTTTTTTTTTTTTTTTTTTTTGTAGCTGTTTATAAAAATGAAAAGCTGATAACCCTGCCTCAGGTTAGGTTAGGTTAGGTTAGGTTACAGGTGTGCAAATCATGGTGTTTAATTTTAATTCGAATTTGAATGCAATGATAAACCATCGCATTCGAAAAAAGTATTTTGAGCGAATTTCTGTCAAAAATGGGCATTTAGGTGACAAGGGATTTTATGAGCATTTATATTGAACTTAAAGAATTAAAAATTTTATAGGATGTTCATTTATGTACGATATGTTTACCTATATAGTCCCTATACGAGTATGTATGATAAAAATTTTCGTTTTAAATATTTAATAAAAAAATGTCACAATTATCAATACCTACATTAACTGACTGAACTCAGAATCGTTTTTTTTCGAATTTTATGGTTTATGATCATTTACAGGTGTGTATCCCTGCCCAAAACTGTCAATTTTATCGAAAATTATATATATGTTTATAGTGAATATCGGAGCATTGTTTCGCGGGTCGAAAAGTGCATTCGCAAAAAAAGACAAAAATAAAAAAAAAAAGACCCAAATCATTGTAAAACTAATCTATTTTTCGCTTCGCTCAAAATTTAAAATTATATACGTTATCAATATTTTACAGAAATAAGAGGAAACTATAATAAGTTAAATATAACAATTAAAAACTTTACTTAATAAATAAAAAGAAAAACATTGTAATTACCAAAGAAATAATAAGAAAACGCGATAAAATTCAAAATTTATGAATAGATAATATGCAAAAATATTATTATTACATTGCAATATTGGTATATTGTACACTCTATGATTAAAATATATTAGACTATACGATGTATATACCAAAATAGTATTTGAATTTTTATGTACCATATTATAAATGGTAATAAATTCTAATAAATACAAAGAAATACAATACCTAATACCCCTAAGGATAAATAATACATAATTCAATTTGACTTACACGGCTGAACATATAGGCAAAATAGCTACGTTAGTGCATTCAATAATTATAATATATTCCTGTACATCAAACATAAACGTATAATTATTATTATTATTATTATTATTATTATTATTATTATTATTATT
>JAIUCT010000007.1:3667612-3695021 GCA_021307375.1 Tetraneura akinire | reverse complement strand
ATTATTATTATTATTATTATTATTATTATTATTATTATTATTATTATATATTTTTTATTTGTAATATACTTTGAAAAGAAATATTTTTGAATAATTATAATATTATAGTGACTGATACTAGATACTACTACGAGTATGTCGAGACTTAGCAACGTGCTTTCGGATTATCTACCGACGACCTTCCAGCCAAGTCCCTGGCACCGAATACTGTCAGAGATCACCTCACTTCCCGTATATAAGTTGAGACCCAGCAACCTAACCGGGCAATGACCATCTACCGCCAATGATCAAAAACATGTCGTTTAATGTGCGCGATAAAAATTTCCTACCTAGCTCTTGATGTACGGGGCAACATCATCAACAAGCCACGCACCGGACACTCACAATGACTATTGGTATTAAATACCAACATTACTTCGACCCTCCCCTCATACCGCTTATACCTCAAAACAGTCTTTCCTGATTCGGTTATCATATGGCCACTGCTAATTAGTCTTCCGAACGCCAATATCCCACATACATATAAATTGTATTAATTTTAAGACACCATGTGGAGTGTTGTGGAAAATCTAAAATAGTTATTATAAACCACAGTTGTTTTTCCAATATTGTTGTTTTTGTAGTTCTTTGATAATAAATAAATTCAATTTTACTGGTATCAACGATATTTCAGCACATGTCCACAAACCTTTGGCATGAGTGAAAAATGAAAATTAGCGATAGATTTTAAATAGTCATCTTTAACAAGTTATTTTGTAATGGATTTAAATCCCAATTTAACAGATATTTTAGGACATCACATCAAGAGGCTTCTGGTACATTACGTAATTAAGGTAGATAACGCTTTTTTTCTGTAAATGAAAATTTTTTAGAAAAAAATTATTATAATTAAATATATGTACAATATTTTGTGGTTCTGTTTCTGTTACAGGTTACAGTATTACCTAATAATACAATAATATATATATTCCATTACAGAAAAACAGTTCAGGTAATTCACTAATTTTCTTATAATAAGTATCGTAGGTATCTCCTTCGCAGAGTTACCAAAATGTTACCAAAATTATAAATAATAAACCTACTATTCAATATAATAATTCGTAATTTAAATTCAAAATTTATTTAAAAACTCCTACTAATTTTTATTGTTATTGGGTACACCACTGCTCGCTTTTGTCATCTTTTTCTAAGATTTCTTACTTTGCCAACACGCTTTCATTTAGATTTCTGTTGTATAATTCCTCTAAATATTCTTTTCATGAATTTCCATTACTTTTTGCTCTCATTCCATAAGTATTGATCCATCTTTGCTTACTAAGGCATTAATACCTTTATTTCCTTTATTTCCTTTACCTTCTTCTTGAAAGAATATTCGTATTTATGTGAATGCTGGATCACTTCATCCTCGTTTAATACATATATTCTCCAATTTCTTGACATATGTCATTTATGCATTGTTATTAGGGGATTTTTACTTTTCTCTTTATTTAATTCCTGAGTTTTTTATAATAACCTTGGTTAGCTATATAACCATATTACTATGATTTTTAAACTTCCTCCTCTCATCCATTAATATTATGATTTCCTCAATTACACATGGTTTCATTGTAATATTCCTTTTTACACCTAAATTATTGTTGGCACTCATATTTTAATAATATTATTACCAATAATTGTAGAAAATAACAATGACAGATAACGATAATAATAATTATAATAAATTAATCTAACCTTACAAAATAATTTTCCTTGTATATTAAATCATATCTAACAAAGTCATCTTCGTTTTATTATATTTTTATTTTTTTATTTTTTTATTTTTTTTTTTTTTTTTATTGTTATGCAAAATTATTAATAATGTTCGTAAAGCCAATTATCTAACCTTTGTTTTCTAATGACCAAATATGAAAATACCTACATAAAAAATTATTTAATGCAAGTAGAAATATTGCCATGTTTGATAGTTTCAAAAAAAAAATACATCTTATTATTTATGTTAGACATTAACCTTTCTAACTAGGAAGATTTGTAAATTATAAACAAAATATTACTCATTCTAATTTTGAATTACAATCGTTACTGAAGTATTTTGTATACATAAAATGAATTTATTTATCTTAAGAAAAGAAGCATATTTAAAAGTTATAATGGTTATAGTAACATTATACCATACCGTAAGTACTATTTTATTGAGTATCTATAATATCTTGATTATAAATATTACACTAAAACTTTTTAATTAATATTGTATATGTATACGTAACTACTAATGATTTTTTTTTTTTTAGTCTTTTACTGTAGATGCAGAATTAAACCCATTAAATCGTGAAATTCGTTTTACTAAATTCGATGTTACAATTCCACAATTATTTGTCGGTGAAATTTTGGAAAGTACTATTAAAAATTGTGGTACAAAACAATTATTATTTGTCCATGCCAAAGCAAATACAATAATTACCGATTTCAATGTAAATATATTTATTGTATTATAAGGTATCCATTACTATCCAATAATATTATTATTAGAATTATCATTTTCCTGGTAGACTAATTTTAGTTTCTGAGCGAAGCGAAGAATGTATTGGTTTTACAATGATGTGTGATTTTTTTTTTTTATGTTTGTAAACAAAATTACGACCTGAAATAATGCTCCGATTTTCACGAATAGGGTATGTTTCCGGTAGCAAAGTGGATGTAGTTGGTACTTTATTTAGATAATTTTTCGAATTTCTCAAAATTAACCCTAAGCGGTAGAAACTATTAAAAACTATTAAAAATTGTGGTACAAAACAATTATTATTTGTCCATGTCAAAGCAAATACAATAGTTACCGATTTCAATGTAAATATATTTACTTCATAGTGTTATAACTAAAATTTGATTTATGAAAAATAAAGTTAGGTTCGATCATGTGATTCATAATAATCAATTATATTTTTTATGTAGGTAAATAAATATATCACATTAAACAGATGACCTACTAAGAACTAATAATAGTATTAGAAAATTAATCAGTTTTTGGTTAGAAATATCTTTAAGTACCTACCTAATAATTATTTTCACTGACATTTAATTTACATAATTAAATTTTTTTTTTTTATTTATATATATAATAATTTATCGATCTAAATATAAATTTGTGTTATTTATAATTAATATTAATGAGGTATGGTTTAAGATGATATTTGTAAACAATGCATTCATTTAAATAATATTAAAAATACGAGTATTAAATAATATTATTATAAATAGGGATCAAAATTTACTAGTTTAGAACTCCAATAAGTATTTTGAAATTTGTCTTATAACCTCATAATATTTAAATCGGAAAATTGAGGAAGGGATACAGATGTAAAGAGGATAGTGTTAAATTTTTATTAAAATTTGAATGCAATGATAAATCAATCCATCCAAAAAACGAATCTGAGCAAAGTACTGTAAGATTTGATGATTTGAATATTTTGATGACTAATTTAAGGGGTTTATTTGTTTATATATTGAACGTAGAGACTGATAAATGTAAGAATTGTAATCAATAGGTGTATATATTATCTTATGAACTTCCCTCAAAATCGTATTTCCGAATGAAATAATTTATCATTGCATTCAAATTTTAATCAAAATTCAACATTATCATATTTACATATTACATCTGTATCCTTTCCATACCTGTATCCCTTCCAATGATTTTTATACTTCAAAAAGCTAAAAATAAATATATCGTGAATGTAATAATCACAATTAATTGGAACTTAAAATAAATATATTTCACTATATTTGAGCTTCAATAAAATTTTCAAAATATTTCAAAATTTTTGGTCAGATTTAAATAATATTGCTGTAAGATATTGAGAAATAATAATAAGACTTCGCAAATATATATACCATAAATATTAACTTTATACACCTATAAAAAAAATTAGTCGTGAAATATTTCTAATATTTTGATATAATGTTAAGTATAATATACTTGAATAAACCTCAGTAAAATTTTCAAAACTTAAAATCCAAAATTAACAATTTTGTCAAACATTATAAATATAAAACCGAGAATTTTAGAAAATATTCAGAGTTTTATATTTTGTAGAAAAATTAACGTAATAGTAAACCAAAAGTAGCCCAAATTTTATCACATAAATATAGTGCGTATATAAAGACCTGCAAATTCTCTAAATTCAATATATGAGATATTGAAATCGAATTCATTAAAATTTAAATTTTAGTGAAAAATGCTTTTTATCATCATTTTTTGGTCATTTTATCTATCTCATAGAGTCAATTTTGAGAAAATCAAATATGGCATAAATAAAGTACCAACTATATTTACTTTTCAACCAGAAACATGTGCTATTAGTGAAAATCTGAGCAGTATTTCATGTCGAAACAGTGTTTTCAATCATAAAAAGACCAAAAAGACATCATCGCTTCGCTCAGAATCAAAATATAATTTTTTTTTTAATTGTTGAACTTAAAATAATATAAATTTTTTGATTAATTATTTTTATTTTTAGATACAATATAGTGTATTTAAATGTAAAGAGTATTACATAGACTGTGTAAACGTCGTTTCTTTTGACATTTTTAACATGTGTTCAAAATTGGAACTTTTATTGAGTTTTAATAACATTAGAAGTACAGAAAATACTTTAAAGAAGTGTCCTATTTATGTAAGTTCATTGTATTGTATGCTTATAAATATTTCTGAACAATAATTAATAATTATGCATTAACGATTAACGATTGAGTGGTATATGATAGCCGATAGGTCATTAGGTCAGGTATTCTGTTTCTATATAAATCTATTTTCTGATTATTATTTTTATTAAGTTGATTGCATATTTGAGTACCTATATATTATTTTAAAAAAATTATAATTTTTTTTGTTCTACGTCAAATTTTAGTACATTTTTTAAATTGCGAATGTCTAGTTAAATAACCAAAGGTATTTTATTAATATTACTATTACATTTTAGTTAGGTAATTAAATAATCAATTTAAAAATAAAAAAGACGAATAAAGGAAGGAAAAAGATAATATAAAACAAAATAATAATAAAAATAAGGCATATTCTTCTAGTTAAAAATTGAATACAAAGATAAATTATCTCATTAAAAAACACTATTATACTTTTTACTAATTGTTAGATTTAAATTTGATTATAATTTACCTACATAAATTAAAATGAAGAGATATTTAAATAAATAATTATATATAGGTATGCGTGATAAAATTTTGTAAAAGTTACTTTGTCTTTTAAATCAAAATAAAATTATTTATTTAAATATCTCATAATTTCAATTTATGTAGGTATTAAATAATCAAATTAAAATCTAAACTAATAAGTAGGTAGGTACTTATATTAACTTTTAATTTCTACAGTGACATCGATTTTTTTTTTTTTTTTTTTACATTAAATTCCAATATTATGATTTAGGGTGAATACAAATACAGTAATTTATCGATTGATGCCAATAAGTTTATGTCTTCATTTAGTAATCCTACAGAAAAATGGTGGGAACATTATTGGAAATTATATTTCGTCACGAAAAATGACAAATTGGGAATTATTAGTAAAGGAACAATGGCTTTTTACTTTATACAATATCGAAAAAGAAATCGTCAATTGAATTCTAGGTCCAATTAAATGTTACACAATCTATAATAGTCTACATAATATGAATGTGGATTACCTACATTGATTTCTATTTTAATATATTTTAACATAAACGCAAATACGTGGTGTGGGTTTAAGATTCCCTAGATTCCAAATCAAATCAATATTTCGTATATGAGCTGTTAAAAATGAAATCAATTAATGTAAAATAATTTTTGTTTTAACACTCTCCTCCCTGCCACCCAATTTTACTAAAATTGCGGATTTGTGCTAATCCTTTCATTTATGTTGTAATTTAATTTAATTTTTTTTTTTTTTATGTAACATTATTATAAATTAAATTATTAATTAATAGTTTAGATCAATAATATAAGCAAGGTGTTGGTCATTATGAATTTAATGTTACCATTAAAAATTATTTATTAGGTATCCTTAAATTGTAATCAATTACCTACTTGTCAAATATATTTATTTTTATTAAATTGTTTTTACTTTTGTTTTTTATAATATTGTTAATTTTAGACATACCTACCTAACGTTATTTTCTCCAAAGTTTTAGTCAATGATTTTTTTTTTTGTTTTAATTAAAAATGTTTATCTTTTTAAACATAATAATAAAAAAGCAAGGGAAGGGGTACAGATGTAAAGAGTATAGTGTTGAATTTCGATTACAATTTGAATGTAATGATTCGTGAAAATGATTTTAACCGAAGTTCATCAGATAATATATTAGATTAAAATTTTTTTATTTATCAATCTCTACGTTCAATATAAATAATTTATCACGAAACCCCTGAATGAATAAACTAAATACCCAAATCTGACAGTACTTCGCTCAGAATCGTTCTTCAACTATAATGATTTATCATTGCATTCAAATTATAATCAAAATTCAACACAAGTATAATCTTAACCCGGTATCCCTTCCACACGAGTTACACCTTCCTTTGCTTTAAAATTCTGAGCGAAGTCCATAATAACCGAAAAAAATAGTGCTTGTTTGATACTTGAAATAATTTATTCTAATACAGTATTTCCGAGTTGTTATACAATATTTTATATAATTATTATACCTACGGGCTACGAATGCTACGATAACAGGTAGAAAACCAAAATAATATTATAACCATTTATTTCAATGAACAATATTTTTCGTTTATAATGATTTACATTGCATTAATATTAATTTACAATTTTTTTTTTTTTTTTTTTAACGTTGGATTATTATGGGCCCCTTTAACTAAGGGCTCGTGGCATTTGCACACACGTATAACACGCCACTGACTAATGTGAATATTAAACAAACTTTCAAGTTCAAAATTACCAGAGTTATCGTGAAATGTTGAAATCGAATTCGACAAAATTTCAATTTTTGTGAAAAATTCCGTATTTTGGTCATTTTTTGATAGTTAGTCTTATCGGATAGGGTCAATTTTGAGAAATTTGAAAAATAACCTAACTTAAGTACCAACTAAATCCATTTTCCTTTTTCATGCTATTCGTGAAAATCCGCTCATTATTTCTGGTCAAAAAAGTGTCTTCAAACATAAAATAAAATAAATTACAAAAAATGTATGTATGTATGTATACATAATACACCATCGTATAATATACATTGTTCATATAGGTACATAATACATATTATATAAAACTATTTAAGGATAGGTTCAATATTTTATCAATATTGATAACATTTGGCAATTAATTTTAATCAAAATAAGAAAAACAAGGCATAATTTAATTACACACAACAGTTAAAAATTCAAACATAATAGTGATAATAGTTAGCTTACTAAATAAAAAGTATGTAACAAGCAGGTAAATAAAAATTATATTTCATTAATAGAAAGTTAAAAATATCCTTGATCTTATTATAGGTTATATTTAAATTAAAAGCTTACATCTAAAACTTTCATAAATAATATAACATTCTAAAGAAACAATACGTTATAAATGTTGTACAATATGTACTTACAATTCTTAAAAAGAACATTCAACTTAAAAATATGTTTAATCATATTGATAATGTTTATTTTAGTTAAACAAACTACATACATTATGGATTAAATCAATACAAAATTTTAAATAACATACATATTTAGGTAATTATATTATATTCATTAGGTATAATATAAAGGTAAGTATATTATTACTATAATTATCATATAGGTATACTCGTATTACCTTTACAATTATAATTTTTAAATAATCAGCAACTATTGTATATTTTTAAAAAATTACATTGTTTAATAACATATTAAATAACAACGACAAGTCCACAAGTCAATGATTTATTTTAAAATATTGTTAATAGCATTTAAATTAAGTACAAAATATGCCCAAAATAATGAATAGTCCAGATGATTTTTGTGTTTTGAGATCATTTTTATTGAGTGTTTGTCGACGATTACTTCTGCGATGTGTTTTAATTGTGAACATTGTTTGTTGTTTCTTTTTTCTCTCAATTTCTCTTTTAATTAATTGTGTCACTAATCCTTCCTGAGATCCTCAAACTTCAGATGCTTTTGCTACAATATCTTTACGCCAATAAACATTTATTGGCGGTTCATCATCAAAAGGTGACCTTCGTTTTATAGTTTTCAATCCTTCTAGATCTGTTGATTTCAACATAAATTCAGTCATGGCACGACGAGCAGTAATATAATTTCTATCGACAGATTTATCAGGTCTTTGAACTTTATCAACTTTATCAACATCTTTTGTTAAATTCACTTTATGTAAAACCTGTTTTACAGGAACACTTTTCATTATTGGTGGTTCCTTTTCTTCTGATTTTGGTTTCTGATCATCAACATTACCCTCATCTTTAATAGTAGCATAACATCGAATTGGCCATAATTGATTTTTCGCTATTGATATTTCATTAGTTTGATATCGGGAAACATAACGAGACAATTTACGAGTTATTACACTATCATTTTTCATACATAATAGAATGCATTTGCATGGCATTCCAAATTTATTGTAAAATATTGTCATTGTATTCCTGAAAAATAAAATAAATCATTTAAATTTTTTATAATCACATTGGTTAGCTATTTTACTATGATTTTTAAACTTCCTCCTCTCATCCATTAATATTATGATTTCCTTAATATTACCCATGGTTTCATTGCAATAATCCTTTTTACACCTAAAATATTGTTGGTACTCATACTTTAATAATATTAGTAGGTAGTTTATTACCAATAATTATTGTAGAAAATAACAATAATAACAGATAACGATATAATTATTATCGTTATCTGTCATTATTGTTATTTTCTACAATAATTATTGGTAGAAATTAATCTAACCTTACAATATCATTTTCCTTGTATATTAAAATTAAATCATATCTAACAAAGTCATCTTCGTTTTATTATTTTTTTATTTATTTTTTTTTTTATTGTTATGCAAAATCATTAATAATTATCGTAAAGCCAATTATCTAACCTTTGTTTTCAAATGATGAAATATGAAAATACCTACATAAAAGATAATTGAATGCGAATAGAAATATTGCCATGTTTGATAGTTTCATAAAAAAAATACATTTTATTATTTATGTTAGACCATAACCCATCTAACTAGGAAGATTTGTAAATTATAAACAAAATATTACTCATTTTAATTTTGAATTACAATCGTTACTGAAGTATTTTGTATACATAAAATGAATTTATTTATCTTAAGAAAAGAAACATATTTAAAAATTATAATGATTATAGTAACATTATACCATACCGTAAGTACTATTTTATTAATTATCTATAATATCTTGATTATAATTAAATATTACACTAAAACTTTTTAATTAATATTGTATATACGTACCAACTAATAATGATTTTTTTTTTTTTTTAGTCCTTTTTTGTAGATGCAGAATTAAACCCATTAAATCGTGAAATTCGTTTTACTAAATTCGATGTTAAAATTCCAGAATTATTTGTCGGTGAAGTTTTGGAAAGTACTATTAAAAATTGTGGTACAAAACAATTATTATTTGTCCATGTCAAAGCAAATACAATAATTACCGATTTCAATGTAAATATATTTATTGTATTATAAGGTATCCCAATAATATTATTATTAGAATTATTATCATTTTTCTGGTAGACTAATCTTTATATAATATTTACTTCATAATTTCATATAGTTTAGTTATAACTAAAATTTGATTTATGAAAAATAAAGTTAGGTTAGATCATGTGATTCATAATAATCAATTATATTTTTTATGTAGGTAAATAAATATATCACATTAAACAGGTGATCTACTAAGAACTAATAATAGTATTAGAAAATTAATCAGTTTTTGGTTAGAAATATCTTTAAATACCTCCCTAAAATTTTCAATGACATTTAATTTACATTTAATTTAAACACCTATAAAAAAAATTAGTCGAGAAATTTTTCTAATATTTTAATACAATGTTAAGTATTATATGAGTACCTATACTTCAGTAAAATTTTCAAAACTTAAAACCCAAAATTAACAATTTTATCAAACATTAAAAATATTAAAACGAGAATTTTAGAAAATATTCAAAGTTTTATATTTTGTAGAAAAATTAACGTAATAGTAAACCAAAACCAAAAGTAATTCAAATTTTATCACATAAATATAGTACGTATGTAAAGCCCTGCAAATTCTCTAAATTCAATATATGAGATATTGAAATCGAATTAATCCAAAATGCAATTTTAATGAAAAATGCTTTTTTTCATCATTTTTTGGTCATTTTTTCTATCTCATAGAGTCAATTTTGAGAAATTCAAATATGGCATAAATCTACTTTTTAACCAGAAACATGTGCTATTCGTGAAAATCGGAGCATTATTTCAGGTCGAAACAGTGTTTTCAATCATAAAAAGAACAAAAAGACATCATCGCTTCGCTCAGAATCTAAAATATAATTTTTTTTTTAATTATTAAAATAATATAAAGGTTTTTGATTAATTATTTTTATCTTTAGATACAATATGGTGTATTTAAATGTAAAGAGTATTACATAGACTGTGTAAACGTCGTTTCTTTTGACATTTTTAACATGTGTTCAAAATTGGAACTTTTACTGAGTTTTAATAACATTAGAAGTACAGAAAATACTATAAAGAAGTGTCCTATTTATGTAAGTTCATTGTATTGTATGCTTATAAATATTTCTAAACATTAATTAATAATTAAGCATTAACGATTAACGATTGAGTGGTATATGATAGCCGATAGGTCATTAGGTCAGGTATTCTGTTTCTATTTAAATCTATTTTCTGATTATTATTATTATTAAGTTGATTGCATATTTGAGTACCTATATATTATTTTAAAAAAATTATAATTTTTTTTTTGTTCTACGTCAAATTTTAGTACATTTTTTAAATTGCGAATGTCTAGTTAAATAACCAAAGGTATTTTATTAATATTTTATTTTATTTTATTATTATACGCCAAACGGCAATTAACATGGTGACATTAGAAACAAAAATTAATATTAATACATATATATGGAAAACAGGAATAAAAACAAATCAAACAGATGAGTATTACTTACATTGAGATATTTTGGTATAATCAGATACACTGGTTAAATTAAAAATGAAGGGAAGGGGAAATATTAGCGATGTGCATAAGACGGATTAATGGAGAGTTAGATTGGTAATTACTAATTTGAACGTGTAGACGGAATGTAGAAATTGGTGTAAGAGCGATTGGAGCGAGTTGGTACATTAAAATTGATGAGGGAAAGTAAAGATGGACAATCGATATGGCCAGAAAGAATATTAAAAAAGTAATTAAGGTTAGCCTGAAGTCGACGGTCAGATAGGCTGCGAAGGGAAAGCACTTCTTGGACAGGAGAGTAATCATGGGGTGGACATTGAATTTGAAGGGCAAAAGCAGCCTGATGCAGGAATTTTCTTTGAACTCTTTCAAGCATGATTTTATGTGATGTTGTAAATGGGTCCCAAATTACTGAGCCATATTCAACAATTGGACGAACTAGGGCACAGTAGAGAGCTTTGAGGGAGGAAGATTATTACATTTTAGTTAGGTACCTAATTAAATAATCAATTTAAAAATAAAAAAGACGAATAAAGGAAGGAAAAAGATAATATAAAACAAAATAATAATAAAAATAAGGCATATTCTTCTAGTTAAGAATTGAATACAAAGATAAATTATCTACATTAAAAAACACTATTATACTTTTTACTAATTGTTAGATTTAAATTTGATTATAATTTACCTACATAAATTAAAATGATGAGATATTTAAATAAATAATTATATATAGGTATGCGTGATAAAATTTTGTAAAAATTACTTTGACTTTTAAATCAAAATAAAATTATTTATTTAAATATCTCATAATTTCAATTTATGTAGGTATTAAATAATCAAATTAAAATCTAAACTAATAAGTAGGTACTTATATTAACTTTTAATTTCTACAGTGACATCGATTTTTTTTTTTTATTATTACCTATTAAATACCAATATTATGATTTTAGGGTGAATACAAATACAGTAATTTATCGATTGATGCCAATAAGTTTATGTCTTCATTTAGTAATCCTACAGAAAAATGGTGGGAACATTATTGGAAATTATATTTTGTCGTGAAAAATGACAAATTGGGAATTATTTGTAATGGATCGATGGCTTTTTACTTTATACAATATCGAAAAAGAAATCGTCAATTGAATTCTAGGTCCACTTAAATGTTACACAATCTATATAGTCTACATAATATGAATGTGGATTACCTACATTGATTTCTATTTTAATATATTTAAAAATAATATAATAATTTATATATTAAATAATTTAATATATTTAAATTATTTAATACATAAACGCAAATACGTGGCAAATACGTGGTGTGGGTTTAAGATCCCCTAGATTCTAAATGAATTCAATATTTTGTATAAATAATCTGTTAAAAATGAAATCAATCAATGTAAAATAATCTTTGTTTTAACACTCTCCTACCCGCCACCCAATTTTACTAAAATTGCGGATTTGTGCTAATCCTTTCATTTATGTTGTAATTTAATTTAATTTTTTTTTTTTATGTAATATTATTATAAATTAAATTATTAATTAATAGTTTAGATCAATAATAAATATAAGAAAAAAAAATATAATATATATAATATTTGGTATTTAAGCAAGGTGTAGGTCATTATAGTAAGGTCATTATGAATTTAATGTTACCATTTAAAATTATTTATTAGGGTATCCTTAAATTGTAATCAATTACTTGTCAAATATATTTATTTTTATTAAATTGTTTTTACTTTTGTTTTTTATAATATTGTTAATTTTAGACATAACGTTATTTTTTTTTTGTTTTAATTAAAAATGTTTATCTTTTAAAACATAATAATAAAAAAGCAAGCGAAGGAATACAGATGTAAATAAAGAGTAGTGTTGAATTTCGATTACAATTTGAATGCAATGATAAATCATTACATTCGGAAATACGATTTAGAAAGTAGTTCAACAGATAATATATGTACCGATTAAAATGTTTTCATTTATCAATCTCTACGTTCAATATAAATAATTTATCATGAAATGTGAATAAACAAACTTTCAAGTTCTAAATTACCAAAGTTATCGTGAAGTGTTGAAATCGAATTCATCAAAATTTCAATTTTTGTTAAAAATTCCGTATTTTTTATCATTTTTTGGTAGTTAATCTTATCGCATAGTTTCAATTTTGAGAAATTTGAAAAATAATCTAACTTAAGTACCAACTAAATCCATTTTCCTTTTTCATGCTATTCGTGACAATCCGCTCATTATTTCTGGTCAAAAAAATGTCTTCAAACATAAAATGAAAAAAATTACAAAAAAATGTATGTATGTATACATAATACACCATCGTATATACGAGTACATTGTTCATATAGGTACATATTATATAAAACTATTTAAGGATAGGTTCAATATTTCATCAATATTGATAACATTTGGCAATTAATTTTAATCAAATTAAGAAAAACAAGGCATAATTTAATTATTACACACAACAGTTAAAAATTCAAACATAATAGTGATAATAGTTAGCTTACTAAATAAAAAAAATTTAACAAGCAGGTAAATAAAAATTATTTCATTAATAGAAAGTTAAAAATATCCTTGATCTTATAGGTAATATTTAAATTAAAAGCTTACATCTAAAACTTTCATTAATAATATAACTTTCTAAAGAAACAATACGTTATAAATGTTGTACAATATGTACTTACAATTCTTAAAAAGAACATTTAACTTAAAAATATATTTAATCATATTGATAATATTTATTTTAGTTAAACAAACTACATACATTTTGGATTAAATCAATACAAAATTTTAAATAATAAACATATTTAGGTAATTATATTATATTCATTAGGTATAATATAAAGGTAAATATCTTATTACTATAATTATCATATAGGTATACTCATATTACCTTTACAATTATAATTTTTAAATAATCAGCAACTATTGTATATTTTTAAAAAATTACATTGTTTTATAACATATTAAATAACAATGACAAGTCAATGATTTATTTTAAAATATTGTTAATAGCATTTAAATTCATTACCTACTGTAGTATACATATACATAATTCACTATTTCTCATATTTCAATAAAAATACTTCAAATTTATATAAGTTAATTATAAAACATTAAAAACAACATTTCACAGTATTTGAATGTAATTCAAATTATCATGTATATTAAATATTTAAAATAAAATCATAAGGAAGATATTATTTTGAGTTACAGTAAAAAGCATTATTTGTTTTTAAGAATAATAGAAATCTTGAATTTAACTATACAAAAAAAATATCTATTAGATTTTATTTTTTTACAATAAAATATCTAAAGTATTTCTAAGTCACAGTGCCTTATTTCAGGAAATTTAGTTCGAAGTTGCCATTCTATTCTATCAATCTCTCCACCCATCATATCGATTATATTTTCACTATGTTTTAAAAGGAATGCCTCAGCACAGTCTGCATTTTCAATGGCTTTTACTTCTGCCATTAATGCTTCAGGATCAAGTCTGTTTAAATACTGTTTTGCCAATTCCCTTCCATCAAAATCTAATTCGGCCTTATATCTTATCAAACTATTTCCCATATCAATTCCTTTGACATCGTGTATAGCCCTTATCATAATATCAGATTCTAACTCGGCATTAATTTTATTAAGGTATGTTAGACTAATAGAACGGCCAACAATAGCTGATGTATTTGTGTAAATAATAAATGAAGCTACTGTTCCCAGAATGCCACCCACAAGTAATGATCCAATAGCATCTGGTATTGGTGTGTCTAAGTAAGATGTTAATGACATACATACAGCAGCCACTCCGATAGATAATACAGCAGCACAATCTTCTAATAAAACAACATTGACAGTTGGATCATGACCACGTAATACATATTGAAGAAAGGAAATTTTCACTTCTTTGGAACATTTAACAATATTATTAATAGCAACCGCTAGTGTCGCTCCTTCAGATAGAAACGAACCACCAAGTACAAAATATGCCCAAAATAATGAATCTAAAGGTTCTGCATGAATAAGACCTGTCACACCATGATAAATGGAAAGACCAGAACCAATACAGAATATTCCTACTCCAGATATCAAAGAAGCAACATATTTCATGTTTGAATATCCATAAGGGTGATAAGAATCTGCAATTTGGACGGATTTATATATACCAAATGCAAGAATTATTTGATTAATTGTATCAGCCATTGAATGTATACATTCTGAAAACATACTGTGACTTCCTGTATAGGACCATGCTAAACCTTTGAACACTGTATTCATACCATTTATAAAAACAGCAGTCAAAACAACACGACCAGAATCACCAAATAGTCCAGATGATTTTTGTGTTTTGAGATCATTTTTATTGAGTGTTTGTCGACGATTACTTCTGCGATGTGTTTTAATTGTGAACATTGTTTGTTGTTTCTTTTTTCTCTCAATTTCTCTTTTAATTAATTGTGTCACTAATCCTTCCTGAGATCCCCAAACTTCAGATGCTTTTGCTACAATATCTTTACGCCAATAAACATTTATTGGCGGTTCATCATCAAAAGGTGACCTTCGTTTTATAGTTTTCAATCCTTCTAGATCTGTTGATTTCAACATAAATTCAGTCATCGCACGACGAGCAGTAATATAATTTCTATCGACAGATTTATCAGGTCTTTGAACTTTATCAACTTTATCAACATCTTTTGTTAAATTCACTTTATGTAAAACCTGTTTTACAGGAACACTTTTCATTATTGGTGGTTCCTTTTCTTCTGATTTTGGTTTCTGATCATCACCATTACCCTCATCTTTAATAGTAGCATAACATCGAATTGGCCATAATTGATTTTTTGCTATTGATATTTCATTAGTTTGATATCGGGAAACATAACGAGACAATTTGCGAGTTATTACACTATCATTTTTCATACATAATAGAATGCATTTGCATGGCAGTCCAAATTTATTGTAAAATATTGTCATTGTATTCCTGAAAAATAAAATAAATCAATAATAACATCTGTTAATATCGTAAGAGTATACTTTGTAACAAAGTGAGATAACAAATCTCGATAGAAATTTATATTTTTATTCTCTTATATAGTGGAAATAGAAATTTAAACAAATAAATTGTATAAAATATGAAATCATAATATAATTACCTATCTATAAATTTGTCAAACAATATATTATTTTCTTGAACGATATTCTATAATAATCACATTGGCCAATACAACACCTATAAACAGAATAACAATATACTAATATATTAAACAATATTAGAAAAAATTAATACCTAATCTATACCCTATTATGATTATGTGTAAACCAACAAATTAATTATTTAATTAAATAAAAACATGAAATTTATTGGTATTTATAATATAAATGTCAAATAATCAAAATAAATTATAATTATAATTATTAGCAATACATGTTTAATCAATACTAAAATTAAATACCTACGTAAGTTATAATATCAAACCAATTAAAAATATATTATAATATAGTAGAATCAATACTTTATATGTTTATATTTATATCGGTAATTATTGCTTTAGCTTAAAAAAACTCGTATGAATTTTTCAAAATTTATAATTTGTATAGGTACTGTATAATATTATATCTAAAATCTGGTACATGGATTTCATACTGTTACATGAGGAAATACTTAAATTATTCAATTAATGTAAACTATTCATTAGTACTTTACGATAATAAATAGTAAACGTTATAAAATATGTAATTTGAATATACATTTAACAAATTTTAAAACGTTGAAAAATTCAGAATTTAATATTATGTAAATATTACGCTATTATTAATAACTAAGAACAATAAAATTATAATTTACAACATAAATATTAACTTACCTACGAAAAGAAATAATAATACTACCTAGGTTTTCATCATTCGTGTCTCTTGCCGAATTCTTGCTACTACCTACTGTTGATTTGTTATTATTGATGTGAAACGTGTTTCGTATAAATGTCAACCTTCGCTAATAAACATTGTAACAGCCAAAAACAATTGTTTGGCTGATTTTTAATTTTATAAAATTGCGAAACGTATAACGACCAAATATTATATTAATAATATTGAACATAATATATAACAATATTATTATTATTTGTTATTGTCGAAAATATTACTTTGAAATAATGATAAGAAAATTACTGATAACAGTGTTTTCATCACGAACCACGAATTACCCAATCAAGAACCAAAGGATGTGATAGAACGTGTCATGATGAGAGGAAGAGTCGTGGAGTAGACGTTCACAAAATGATATAGAGTGGGCGGAGGCTGATGTATTCTATTATCACAGAATAGATTAAATATCTATTATCAACACTACTAATTCCCGCTAAAATTAAAATTAGTCCTAATTAGGATCAAAATATACTAGAACCACAGATAACATAAGTTTTATGTTATCTGTGCTAGAACTCTTTAATGGCTATGGGCCTATAACAATGACAGTAACGCAGTGTGGTTAAAATTTACACAAATTTTTTTTATTTAATTTTCTATAGAACATATTCCTAATATAATTGTAATAAAACTAAATTTATTATGTTTTTTTTTTTTTTAATTTGTTTAAATTTAAATTAATTTTATATAATATTATAGTGATATAGTTTATGAGTGCTGCATAATTAATTGTGGAAATTATAAATTTAATAATGAAACAAAAATTTTAATGGACTAAAAATATTTTTAACATTAATGGGACAAATGGACAATTATTATTACAAACACAAAATTAATGTAAAAACATTTAAGTTTAAGGTTTAGGTGAAGTACCTAAATTAGAAAAAAACAATTACTAAAATATAGATTTGATTTTTTTGCCTATTATACATTATAGATACTTTACATATTATCATTGATTATAAATACAAAAATATAAATATTATAATAATTATTTATAATCAATTATTATTATGTATATATTAAATATCTCTAATAGATGGCGTTAGTGTTGATAACAGCAAAAAAAGATTTACTCCGTTCAATCTGTACCATTTCGTAGACACAATAAAAAAACTCGTATGTGTCCCCGTCCTGTTTAATAATATCTTGGTTCGTGGTAAATAACAAATTAACAATAAATTTGGTAATTTTACAGTACATCTTTTCTATGATTTATGAGCACTGTGTATATACTAAACTCTAAAATGATTAAACAATATCAATTAATATATTATTATAATATATTAATATGTAAATCGTATTATAATATAATCATTTAAAATCTAAAAAATTCGTTTTAAACGTTTAGTTGGGTAAACAAATTTAATTTTTAATATCACTCAATGATAAGATGGTAACAATTTTAAAATCAATAAATTATATTTTATAATAACAGTAAGTCAGTAAGTATATATTTTAATTCATACCGAAAAATGATATTTTTGAAGAAAATCAAAATGGTAAATTTGAAACGTGCGGAACACTACGTCCTCGTAGTATAATCCTTTGGTAATTAGTACTAATTTCCTTTAATTTTACTCGTATTATATAGGAAATTCTGATTATTAGATAGGTATATTATTAATATTATTCGATACAAGTAATGGAATCGGATCTAACGACAAGCCTACCTAATAATAATTTTCGAAATTTAATTATTGATAACATGATTTGTTCATTTTATACGGCCATAAATTCAAATAAGTATATAATATTATATTATGAAGAATAAATTTAAGTGTTTAAAACGTAACGTATATTTTCATATTTTTTTTATAATATTAATCAATCGGACGACCGTGGAACGTATTGTCAGATCAATTGTTTTTATTGTTGTTTCGAAATTAATAAAATAATTTCGACACAATTGGATTTTGCATTAGCACATAAATATTTAAAAATATAATTTAACGCAAGAAAAATAATTTTGAGTCTCTCATAATTAATTTAATATAATAATATGTAGGGAAAAAAAGATTTAATTTAAGTAATTATTACCATAAATCAATTATTATTTCTAATTCTAAACATTTTTAAAAATGTCTAATTCGTATTTTATTTATACATAAATATTATATTTTGAATCAACAATTTAATAATAATTTAAATTAAATTAGAACATTTTTATTTTTTTATATTGTACATATTTTATTTTATTTATTTCGTTCAGAGAACATGGTTTAATTATGTGGTTAGAAAAAAAAACATTAAATTACGTGTAAAAGCAACCAAAGTTATAATTTAAAACTAATAACTACTTTACATATAGTAGAAAATATTAAAGAAATTCATAAAAATAATATTAAAATAAATTTCAATTAAAATAACAAAATGCATATTATGAAAATAAAATTTATCATTTATTTTGCAATACTTACTGTATATAAATTGCATATACATAACGCCGTCTTGATCAAAATATTTAATAAGTAATGCAATATTTTTACGTCTCATTTTTACTGTTTTAGATAAATTTCGATTTGTATTTTCTTTTTCTTTTTTTTTTTTATGTTCAGCTCGCTTTCAATATTTTTAAACTATTTTATTTCTATCGCATTTGTCTTAGTCAACAAACTCAGGATGGACTGAAAAGTATGAACGATTTAAATTTATTGGTTAGGTACCACTAAATCTAGAAAAGTTAGTAGGATTACTTGTCAAGTACAATACACGAGCGCGGAGAAGCTATCCCAGTTCATTTATCCTTTATATTGTATTTAACACTAATAACTTGTTAAAACGTGATATTTACTTTCGCAGATAAAAATTCGTGTAATTAGGTACTGAATCTTATATTCTCTCTATATATATGATATATCTTATAATATTCGTTTTTAAAAATTGATATCTTAAAAATATGACAACGATTTCAAAAGATTTCTCAAAAGATCATAGGATATGCTTAGTATCACTTTTTTTTTTTTTTGATACCTAACAAATTACCCATCATTACATTATAATATCATCAATCATTCACTTTAATATTAATACTTATTTAAGATTTTTTTAAAAAAAACCACATAATACATACAAACATTATATTTTAACTTAAAATGCTAAAAAATGAACATTTCTAAACTCGGGTAACAACTAAGTTATATAATATAATACCTACAGTTATTATAATATACCTATATTTTTTTATCTTTTTAACCTATAGCGTGATTAGAAATAATTTAATTATAATATTTCAAACTCCATCAATTATTATCGATATTGAACATTCGATTAACAATAATTCATCTACTTTAGACTGGAAACTCGGGAATATAATATATCATTTCTGATTAATATTTTACATAAATCATTTCATTATCATCATTCTTTGATCCCACTCTGTATTATACCGTGTGCGGTAATAGTTTTTATTTACACACGTACCTACCTATATTATAGCTTTCGAACATATAAATAAATACAACCATTTGATGATAACCTTTTATTAAGCCGGCCATTCCGGTCCGACTGTCAGATATGACGTAAACGTGTTAAAGTCCATCGAAAACGCGATTAAAAGAAAACACGGCGTTGAAATTATTTTAAATACGCCGACTCTTGCGTGCATAATAATATTCCTTCCTACACCCATACGAAACAAAAACAATATTTGATGTGTAGGTCTTCTGTCCGTATTAAAATTAAAAAATGATCCGTTTCGTAATTCGGGTGTCGAATTTCTGTGAACCGAACGAAGGAAAGAAAATACATAGCCATGGTTATGAGGAAACCCGAAATAAAAAAATAAAAATAAAAAAATAAATAATAATAATAAAGCGTCAAAATATTGTAAAATTATTATTCAAAAACACATATAACAGAAAAAAATATCTTTATAAAATAATGTTTTGTTCGCGTGTAATAAAATCAATAAACAAATGAAACGTATACAAATAGAAAACAACTTAAATATAATATTATGTGTACACAAGACTTAACCCGAACTAATAAATACTGAATTTTTTTTTTTTATCTTTTTATTATTTTTTTTGTTACTAATATATCGTTATACGTATATATCTACGATTTATTATAATTATAGATACTACTTCTTGTTCATAGTTATTAACTAATAAAAAAAAAAAATCGTACAACTAAAAATTAATCATCGTATCAAATAATACAATGTTACAGAGAATTTTATTTCTAGTGACAAACTTACATAATTATTACACTTACAAGCCATAACAGTATGTAAATTATCATTTC
The DNA here is from genome assembly GCA_021307375.1 of Tetraneura akinire. Lineage (NCBI taxonomy): Eukaryota > Metazoa > Arthropoda > Insecta > Hemiptera > Aphididae > Tetraneura > Tetraneura akinire. Next base: position 3,673,662 of record JAIUCT010000007.1, on the reverse strand, counting down.
GCGCACAACATCGCAGCAACGCTCGTATAGTATTTATATAATGGTCCTACATCATTGCGATGTTTTGAACATAAATGGTATATTGGACGAGAGATTTCTTCGTAACCTGAACTCGGACGTGAGAATTAAATTTTTTTGGCTTCGAGCGTCTTTTGGATTGGACGTAAAAATCATAAACACCACGACCAATCCATATAGAGGGCCGTAGGTTACCGTACTTGGAAAATAATGGTACGATCGCATATTATTACAACGTAATAAATGTTTATTAAACCAACACACAGTGTTATTAACACGAACGTAATATAGTAGAAAAGTAAAAAAATCTCGTCTTGAGGAACTCGTTTCACCGACGACTGCTGCGTATACTACTATATAATAGTCATTTTTATAAAAACAAAACAGTTTCAATTAGAAATATTACACGCGGTATACACGTTGGTTCTTAACGTTTTCTCACAGGGATATGTAAATCGCCTGACAATCAGAGATCATATAAAAAATAGTAATAATATTAAAAAATAAAATGTTAACTTACAATATCCAACCGAATATTACAAAATATTATTATATACGAGTATGTTTTATATAATATGAAAAAGAAAAAAACAACTATCTTTAATAAGACAAAATATATAACGTGTTTACCTACAAAGTGTATAAAATATACTTTGGGGACTGTATACGATTGTAACATAATAGGTAGGTATAATATATTACGATATTATTAAAATCTCAACTCGCGTCAAGTCAAATATTCATTATAGTTTGCACTACTGCACGCACTTATTTTATAATAACATACTACTACTATAAATTATAATATTTTAGGAAAATAAAAACATGTGTTTAAAAATTATATATAATGCACGCAGTGAAAATTTCGACAGACGGACGGACGGACGGACGTACTTCACACTTCACTTTGAAGGTAGGAGCGCGGCTGGTTCGGTCTTGTTACCGGCCACGGCCGTGTCGTTGTTCTCTTTGGTGTCGGCCGGCGTCGAAACGCCACCATGCACTTTGTCGGTGTGACGTTTGCTGCGGCGATTTCGCCGACGGCGCAGGCACACGCAAGAGGCCACTAGAATGGCCGCGACGATGATCAACCCAGAACCGATGGCCCAATACGGCATGTTCCGATGCTCCCACTCGGCCATGCATTCTTTGAACACGATGCCAGCCGCATCCGGTATACGGGTGCAATTTATATTTTCAGGGTCGTCGTCGCCATCGCTATTGAAGTCCGCAGACGTTGCTTCAGGACACGACGATAGGCCGTATAACGAAATCTTGTAGGTTTTGGCCCATTCGATCACGCGCATACACCGGCAATGCGATCCTTGCGCGTCAGTCTGAAACACGTTGGTATTGGTCACGTTAAGCTTGGCCAGTCGGCACGTGGCGGCCAACTGCACAGGATCCAAGTCCGTGATGCCCACGTTCTCCGACAAGTCCAGTTCCACCAAGTTGGGCAACACGCCCAGTTTCGGATACGCGTTTAATTCGGAACTTTTCAGCGACAACACCTCTAGTCCGACCGCGCGGTATAAGTTACGCATGTCCGTCACCGGGTTGCCGTTCAGATACAGTTTTTTCAACGAACTGGGTAGACCCGGCGGCACCTCCTTGAGAGCGTTTTGAGACAGGTCCAGAATCTCCAGTTCGTTCAACAACTCCAGCGATCCAGGCTCGACCGTGTGCACTTTGTTGTACGACAGCCACAGTTTCTTGATGTTCGGATACAAAGTAAAACTGTCGTTGGACAGCTTGCCGATATAGTTGGAATCCAAAAACAACGACTGAAAACGACGATATTATAAATATTTTATAACAATAAATATAAAATTACGTTATTCATATCATAATATTATTTCGATAAACCCAATTTCGATAAAATAATAATTGTTTTTTCGTATTATTCACATTAAAGGGTTAATCGTAGAAATAAAACTTTACATATTAATGCCTATATTATAATATAATATACTCGTATAAGTAATATATTAAAATAATTATGTACGGTCTATGTGGCAATAAGTCGAACGCATGTTTTTATTTGTATTTTTTTTTTTTTTTTTTATGTCAAATAACGTCAACGATATTTCATATTTTATGAATCATCGCAACGATTTCCCGACACTCCTGTGAAAACAAAATAAACAAAACACAGATCTTTGAATACTGACTAATTTTACACATTACACTAAAATATACTTAAAAATGTTTAGTGCGACAATCATTGTAATCATATATTGTTTCGTGTGTCACAAGTATACGTTTCTTCTGCTTTGTTTTTATTTTTTTGTTATACAAAAAATCACGCCCGAATTTATACGTATATATATATATTTATACATACATAATAATATATTAAAGAGGTGTTATGTGCGTGTGTATATTTATGTTCTCAAATCGATGAATATATTACCAAAATGCACAACACGTTTAATGGATGAAATGCGTGTCTGATTTTACTACACGTAATACATAAACGTACGAGTATAATAATAATTATGTGGGCCGAACTCAAAGTAATAAGTTAATCGTGTAAAAATAAACCGCAAATTATTATAATATCGTATGTATTAAAACATCAGTCTCCAAAATAATAATAATATTAAGTAATATAATATTGTCCGAGCGATCGATTTAATAGGATATAATATTTATGAAGGATATATAAATTATAAAGGCTTCATTACATCCATGTAACTTGTGGTATTACCTCCATACACTTATAATTTATCACGCTGCATATATCTGTATTAAATCTTTTAAAGTATAAAAAAATTTTAGTAAATGATTTGTAGTAAATGAATTTTAAAAATAAATTTTAAGAAATAATTGAAATAATTTAATATAAGCTATAAGGATATTTTTGGATATTTTTGAATAACCGATTTAAAATACTTTTTAATTCGATTTTTAATTATTGACGATTTAGCGATTTTGAACTAAAAAGAAATTTTAAATTTGTTGTATTCCATTAAATAAAGATATTATTATTGGCATTTAAAATTTATTTGTTTAAGCGTTTGTTTTCGTGTTTAAATGCCATAAAAATGTAAAATATCAAGTATTTGTAATTTTATTCAAATATATTTTTTTTTACAATATGTAGATACAATAAAACATTAAATGGAAGTGTGGAACATTTCTAAATAATTATAATTCTGTTTCTACATAAATACAATTTAAACGTATTCTTCGAGGTATTCTTTGTATAAAATAATTTTTCTTGCAAATTATTTTTATTTTAATTTATTGCAATACATATTTTATTATTATTATTTTTTTTCTTTATTATTACAAATTTATTAAACTGAATTATTATAACAGATGGCTAAACGTTATTGTACCAAACCGTTAATAACAACAATTTAAATGAATGACCAAATTTTGAAATGTTTATATACGTAATATTATGTATATCAATCACACTGCAATCAAATGGGAAATTAATGGATTTATTTTGCATACAAGACATATCAATTTATAAATTTATTGGAGATCTGTCAAATTTTTATCAATAACCATGTATAAATGTTTTTTCTCAACAAACCTGAACGTCGGGCAATATGTTATCGGGTACAGCCAGAAGACCATTATGGGTACAATCCACGATGAATAGTCCTTTTGAATCTTTTGAGTTTATGCATTTTGCTTTTGGTCTTGGAGTAGTTACAGTGGCCTCTACCAAAACAGAAATGGACGTGCCAACAAGAACGACCGCTAAAATACAAAGTAAACATCATCGTTATTTATTATATATTTTCATATATGTTAAACTGAAAACACAAACATAACGAATTTAAACAACGGGTCATCGTCAACGAAAATGACCAATAAACGAATATTATCGATTAATTATCGTTTTTACCATTCAACACGATACAAAATTATACACTAATGTAACCAAATAATTGAATAATTACAATTACTTAATTATCGGCAACACTAATAAATAAAGTATTAAATTTTCTCGTTTACAATAAATTATTGGTACTTACCAATAAATTGCTAACATTGCCTATTAACACGTGTGTATAAATTACATACGTATTTTTATAATCAATTATAGAGTTTCATCGTTGTGATACTTATAATAATAATATCATAATTAATAAACAAAGTATATGTTCGTACCCGTACGTATTTATATTATATTCTATAGAGTTAAAATTTTACTTTTAATTGGATTATTTTTATTATATGTAATTAAAAATTAAAGTCATAATATCTATACAATACTCACACATAAATGTAATTTTACAGCGTTAATTATTACATAGGCCATACTCATTACAAACATAATAGATACTAACCGCTGTAATAGTTATTCGTAATATTTAAATATAAATATACATATAATATAGGTACTAATAGACAAGTATATATATATTATATACATACATGTAAAAATTATTATAAGAATACTTAATTTATTTAAATATTTCGTTTTAATAATACGCATAGTCCATAGTACTAATGCATTCTTTACATATACTTTGATTACTTCGATTAGTGTAATAGCGTGTAGTTTATATCATATCTTAATAGTTAATATAGTATTATAGTCAATACGCATTAATTTGTATTTAGATAAAATTAACAATATTCTCAAAGTTTTATTCAACCAAAAATAATGGTCATTTTAAAAACAATGATAAATAATTTATATCAATTTTTTAAAATTATAATAATTAAAGATTATAATACATGAAGTATAACACTATATACATAATATAATATACCATTATATTTAAGGTTTATATTAAAAATAAAATTTTGTTACAATTACATTACTGCTTGAGAATTGTTTGAAATAATTTAAGTAACCATAGTTACGGAGTATAACTGATAAACATAAATATTTCGTACCTACCTACAAAGCATATGATTTCTCATGGGCCCATATTTTCTAAAATGCTTACATAAACATCATAATGGTAAGAGAGAACAAAATTTTAGCAACTGCCAACTAATGTATATAGGTAAAAAATAAATTATAAATACATATTTTAAAAAACTAATAAAATTTTAAAAAAGGATAGAGGAAATAAAGTATAACACATAATTAATCTTTTTATCTCTTTATAATTTATATTAATATTATCCAATCGAATTTACAATTAGGTACATGAACGATAATAATTATTAATAAATAATAATATATAAGTATCCAATCGTGTCAAGTCTATTATTTTTGCAACGTATAATTTTTAAATGACCATGTGAAAATTAGTAATTACTATGTACAAATAACCTATATAATAAAAACCAATATACCAATAATATAATATTTGTATATTAGATCAAGGGTTTAAAACTCACAAATCAATTTATTTTTCAATGGACAAAATAACAGTGTATCTTTATATAGCAAATTGCATTCGATTTTTCGTATTGTTTATTTTAGACTTTGGTTTTAGTTTTTAGTAATCTTACATAGTTATACATTATATAATTACCAACCAACTACAACACAGTTTCATACTGTTATGTTGTATGCGGCTAGTTCCAATAGCCTCCAATGTGATTTTAACCACCAATTGCGGCTGGTTTATTCTTCCCACAAGCAATTTAAGCTTTGTTGACTATTACTCGAATTGTGGTTAATTTCCGACAATATTAAATGTCGATTATATTATTATTATTAAATTTCAGATTTCATAATTTTAACACCTGTATAGAACATTAGTATCTATAATTCTAGTTAGGTAGGCGTAATGACCTTACACTAAATATCTTAATCGTCTAATTATTATAATTTTTTTTTCAACCAGCAGTTGCTTTGTATTTTTTAACATAATTATATACTTAAAATTAAACCACAATTATTAAAAACAGTTAACTTATTTTTAATACGCCTTATTTCAGGAACAACTATTGATTATTGTTATTGACCTACCATTATAACAGCTTATAATATGTATATTATTAATATCATGTAAATATCAATTTATTATAATTTATAATATATTTTCAAATTTAATTTAATATTATTATTATTATTATTATTATTATTATTATTATTATTATTATTA
>JAIUCT010000007.1:3612624-3667602 GCA_021307375.1 Tetraneura akinire | reverse complement strand
TATTATTATTATTATTATTATTATTATTATTATTATTATTATTATTAACTTTCATTATAAAAATATTCAAAACCCAAACGACCAGTATCCCACATATAATTAAAATTTAAAATAATTCATTATAAGAAATTAATGAATTGATTTGATAATCTATATTCTATCTACGAAGTATGAGTAAAATACAATATACGAATACATATAAAACAGAATAATACATTACGTTAATAGTGGCATATATTTATTCTTTATGAATATAACTTAAAATTCAATTTGTAAACTTCATTAATAATAATAATTTATTACTACTTAATTAATAATATTAAACATAATACATTAATATATAATATAAATAAAATACTACTAAAATATGGTTATAGTAATTAATTTGGATTTAATTTTTATTATTATTAAGTTACTGGTCCGATACCACGGCATAGTATAAAAAATATATTCATAAAATAATCGTATAATAATACAATAATAATGGTATTCATAATATCATGACGAACCGATACGGATTACATGGACCGTCACAATCAAACATTTTTTCAAAAAATAATTTTTCGTACCCAGTCCATGTCGTTCGTATTATTTCTTAAATAAAATATGTATACAATTATTCATAACATAAAAAATTTCCCAAATATTATTTTACCAAAGAAATATTATTTTCAAATTATTATATATTTCTTACTCTACTAATAAATTAACGTCGTCATTTATAATTTAAATAAATAATATTAAACATATTTTTTGATTGTGTATAAGAAAACAATTATATTATAATTATATTGTGTATGGATAAAGGTATAAAATAATTACCGAATATTTCCATCTTTATTAGTTTAGTCAATAACGACAATAACATACCTACATATTGTAAAGATATATTACATTAACATTGTGAACAATATTGAGTTAGAAATAATTTTTGCTTTATATATAAGTATATTATAATATTATTGTTACCAATAATATTTCCCCCTATATAATATTTGCGGTTAACAGACAGCTCTCTAACCACCGTCGTCACTGAATTTCACATCGACCAGAAAAAATCGAATTACAGTTCATAAAATCTTGAGTATCATAATACAATAAGATATATTATTATATAATAATTATCTCGACATATAGGAACAGATACCTTATTTTTTTTATCTAAGTAAATATCGAACTTTAACACAATATAATATATCATAGTCATATCAAATTTCATATATTAAATTATAAAAGAATAGGTGTATAACATCCTATTGGATAGGCTAAAAAGATATAGACAGATATTTGATAGCAAGCACCATAATAATACAAGTATGTATAGCCCATAGGTATAGCAATACAATAAAATAGTTTATAAATCACAATATTAATTTGAATATGATTCATCGATAAAAATAACTATTATATCTAATGTAACATAATATTATAATATATAGTATATATTTATATATTATTTATATATATATATATAAACAGTTATTCTGAAGTGATTATAGTTTTTGATTTATTTATTTTTTAAACAAAAGACATAACCTATACATGGATTCGTTCTACCTCACCTAATTTATTATTATTATTATTTTACTTGGCAATGTATTATTTCTCAATGGGTCCAATTACTACACCGCAATGAAACCAAATTCGGTAGAACACAGTCATTACGTTCAAATAATAATAAATAGAAACGAACGAAAAAATATCTAAAAGTTCATATATTATAACACACATAGTCATTGTCAAAATTGTTATATTATGTTAAATATTATTTTTAGGTATCTATTATAGTACCTACGACACCGTATATAGCTGGATTTTAATAGTAGACTGATACATAATAATGTAATAGTCCGTCGAATTGACAAGTACCTACTTCTGCGTACCTAAGTAGTACAGGTACTATACATTATTAAAGTATTATTACATGCGGAAAAATTATTATGAATCGCACATTATTGTTGTGTAGATATGCCAATAAACATGTTATAATAAAATGAGATATTCAAATAGCAATAAATAATAATATGATATTCATAGAAAGAGAAAAAAGGAAAAGTCGACCGACAATATATTATATTCATGTAACAAATTACAATTAATAACAGTCATGGTACATCATAATATTTATGTGTATAGGAACATTACTATAATACATTATAATTTATATAGACGCGTATTATAGAAATATCGCCTAAAAATTATAAAAAAAAAAAAAAGAATGTAATATTATACAATAATAACTTGTAAGTGTTATAAGTTATACGGGCAATTTAGCAGGTGACATTTTGAGAAAATTATAATTTCGCCAAATTTCTGAATAAAACTACGGTTCACGTAGATTTCGCGATTTCACGAGATCAACAGATTTGTCCATTACAACAAGATGATTTTTTGACCAAAATAATACTATAATATATATTATATGTAGGAATATATTAGTATAATAAGTACGGAAAATCATTTTTGGTCATCGACCATGCTAACTGCTGAAGTGCAGTAATCGTTTTTCCTTTCACGGTTCACCAGTTTCGTTTATAAGAAGCACATGTTATTGTACAAAGAAGGAGTGTGTATATTATATATATAGTAAAATACCTACTAGTTTGTTGGTTTTTTTTCAACTGAAAATAGAAATCATCAATCGATTTGTGTCATCGGTATAACCGGTGGTCTGTGAAGGACATTATTATAGGAGTTTCCATGACGTGGAAAATTTATTTATTTTATTTATCTATATATACAGGATAAACATACAATATAACAACCTAATCAGTAATTACAATTTTTATTATCAATGTTTGTTTTGACTACTCAATTACCTATTGCATAATTTATGTACATTAAAAAAAAACACTAATTATTTATTATCATAAAGTTAATTTTTACTACTTCCCCAAACATAAAAGTATAATATATTATATATTATGATAACAACAATACATAATCAATGGTATTATAACTCATTTGCTAGGTAGGTATTTACAATTATATTTATATTTAATCTAAGCATCAAAGTTTGTAATTCAATTTCTTATATTACGCATAAAATATAAGTTAAATATTAAAATATATTATATTAATTCGTTAAGTACATTACACAAGTGCACAACATAATATTATGTATAAATATAATATTACGAAATGCACAAGGTTAATAGCATAAGCGTCGTAATGAAGAAGGGGTACACAGTAAAAAGACTAAAATATAATTAATGTAATTTTAATTAATAATTTACCTATAGTATAACATTATATTTATTATTCTAAAATGAGGAAAAATAATGATTCCACTTGTATAGTAATTTTATACAATCATTAATAATAAATTAATAGTAGTATAATATGTATGTATATAATATTATAGATGCCTTACTTAATTTTATTAAAGCCCAATCATACCAATCGCCTACTATTAATAAAAATATTTGATACGCGTTTATATTAGAATACAAATGATATTTCATAGACAAAAGAAAACTCGGGCGTTACACTATAATTCATGAAAATCATCAGGAAGTAAGGAAATCTATTCTAGACCATTGTCGATTATTTTTATAATATATATTATATACTATACATTATTATTATTACTGTTATTATTGTTGTTATTATTATCATGTTCTCTATTGATAAACCGCATCGACTACTCTATGAACCATGTCCTTGTCCAGCGAGGAGCATGGAGAAGAAAGTGGAGAAAATATGAATAATAGTAAATCTATATAAAGCTATAGAAAAATGTTGTAGTAAATTACATTATTTAGATCATGTAAATTTATTAAAAATTTACTTTCTATTCAAATTTTCAATACATTGATAAAGAATTTTTTTTTAAAAAAATAAATGTAAATTCCAAAACGTTTCCTAAATATTTAAATATTATATTTAAAAGTAAAATAATATTAGTTAATACTGTACAAGTTGTATTTATTGGTTTGTCACGTTCGTATAGTTTCGTACCCCTACAGCCTATAGTCCTATACTACAGTTTGGTCTTTGGTCTACACTATTTTATAGAAAATTGAAACTAAACATAGTAAACATCAAAAATATAATAATTTATACTCACTTAATATTCCAATTATTGTCATCATACTTCGAGTTTTATATATTACAACTTTCTTTTTTATTGTAAGACAATATTTTCGGTCGTTTTATTTACACGTACCATTTTACATGGCGTTCAGTAAAATTCCAAATTATACGACAACGATTTTTTTGAAAATATTAAATAACACCAGTGATAGTCCTGAAATAAAACAAATTATAATTTTAGCCAAGTATATTTTTTTTTTTTATTTATTTACCAACATAACAGTTATACATAGTGTATGATATCTAATAATATACACATTACACATATCATTGTTATTTAAGAAAAACACGTTTCAATTAACAATATATCAGTAATCAGTACATTTCACATTTGTTTTATTTATATAAATATAATATGATAAAAATAATAAAATGATAAATACTCCACAGAAAAATATGATTGCTAGGTCCGTTTATAATAATTAATTACTAAACTTGCTACAAGAATAAAAATGTCATTAAGCATAAATTAATAATTAACGAAAATATAAAATGTTAAATAATAAAATATGTGTAATGTAAGAATATTATAATAAATATTGCGCATATTAATTATGAATATTATTGATTATTAATTAATAATTATCAATGAATAAATTATAATTAATGACATAAAAATAGCTGATAAAAACTAAATCCATACAAAACGTACCTATGTACCTATCCTTTTTTACATTAAATCATATATTAATAGTGTATATCAGAACAATAATTTTACGATCCATAAATTTAACAATATTCAATACAATACTAAATTACAATTATAATCAAAAACTAAAATAATTCTAGTTCTTAATCTTAATTAAATTTTAATTTAAAAATTACATGCATATTTAACATAACATTTTTATCATGTTATGTATATAGCATATTCGTATAAATGATGAATAAACTAAACTATACGATCTATATTTTGGCAAACATACCTACTATAATATATATTAATACAATTATTTATTTTGTGTGAATTTAATTATTGAAGTTTATTAAATAAAAATTTAACAGATGGTATTCTATTGCTATAGAATAGTCTTAGTCGACTATTCCACTAAAAATAACTCGCTGGAACTATAAGTAAAACATTTGACCACTGATGTGGCTCAAGTCCAATTGTGCCGTTAAAAATATTAGAAATTTGGATCAATTATGAAAGGAAAATGTTTATTTTAATTAATTTTATTCAACATTTTATATTTTATCTATTAACTTACAAATAAGAGTATCAATTTTTGTTAAATTTTGCAATACCAAAATTATACCTGGAACCATTTCATCTTCATATTTAATAAAAATGATTATAATAATTATTGATAAAAATAAAAAAGTGAAAACGATTTAATATAATATTAATTTTATTAAAGAATAATGTTATTGTTTAATATTGATTTTTTCAATTGTTCAGTTTTTCTGCGAATAAGCTAAATAAGAAACTAACAACATTAAACTAAGATAAGCAAAACAAACAATAATAGGCATTAAAAGGAAACAATTTTACCACCCAGCTAATAAAAATTTGTACCTAAGTGTTTAATAAATATAATAAAATATAAAATTATAAATTATGAGTTAAGTCAATGAATTATAATAGTCTTTAAATTATAAAAATATGGGTAAGTGACTATTCTACATATAAAATAAAAACACTAAAGTTGATAGCTATGTACTTAAACCTCTTAAATTATATTAATATATTATTATTTATGAAAATTTATTGAAATCAATGACAAAATACAAAGAATTTCTCGTAATCCTCTAAGCTAAGAGCTTAGAACCAATATCAACCAAGTAACTTAGTCTACTTATCAAAAGATAATGTACACTGTTTTAATACAATCAATCATGATTTATATTTGATTTATTGAATTAGTATAGGAAAATTATAATGTGATAAATTTTTAAACTAATATAGTACTTAGTAGTTACAATTTTAGAATACGTTTTTCTAATTAAAATAATATAGGTACTTATTTCAAATCCAACAAATAAATAGCTATTCAATTAATTCATTTTGGAAAGTGTGAATGCAAATTAAATAATAACCGAATAATTTCAAAATAAATATAAATAATATATAATATATAATTCATAATTTTTAGATGCCGAAATGATTAATATAAGTTTTTCTGTTGTCTATAAAGAAAAAACTTAGATACGAACATTTCAAACAATTTTTCACAGTTACAAACTAGTGTATTATAAACTCATCCAGGCGCTCAGTCTTTCAGCGTCATTTGACACGCGTTTATACTAGTGGACCGTTAACTTGCCAAAGCAAAAATGAGTAAATAATTAGATAGATAATATATTATATATTTGTTATACTATTGTGATTCTTTCGTAATCATGTTTAATACAATAATACACTTCCCATGAACAAAGATATACATATTATATTACCGTAGGTACAATGATCATTTCTACATTCTACATTTTTAACTGTCGAAATTCAAACCAAATTACTGCATATTATATAGTATTTCAATATATTATTTATCTTGATAGTAAATTCAAAATAAAATTAATATACATACAATATGACATATTTATTATTTACTAATAATACTCCCTTAATAATTTAATTGCAATTATATTATAAAAGTTAAACGTAGGTTACATTACATACATAACTAAACTACATTCAAATAATCATAATAGGTACACTAATAAAAACTAGTAATAACAATTAATTTTTTTTATAAAAGTTCATAATTATTGCAAATATTTAAATAATTTTACTAATAAATTGATTGATACACAAATACTCGAGCAAATACCTATAAAATTTTAATAAAGTCAGAGATTATAACTAATAAAGAAATAACTGATTACACAATAACGAGCAATGCAATACAACGGGACTAGCAATTAGCATTGCAATTTGAAATATGTAAGAACAAATAGCATAAAAAAAACTATCATGTAAACAAAAATTTCATCGTCTCCATTCAAACAAACCAACTAAAAAATGTACTTAATAGCGAACGTATATAAATTATAAAAATTTACATTTAACTATGAATAATATCAATTATAAAACTAAATAATATAGTATGCAATACAAATTTACTACTTCATTCTGCATTAACTCTACAATTACATAAATTGATATTATACAAGATATTAAAAAATTGAATACTATAAATATAGATTAGTTTGTAACACAACATGCAAATATTAAATTTTAATAATAGAATTTATGAAAAATTACGTGTAGACTTTGTACGTCTTTCAAACAACGTTATTCTGAATTCTTAGTTGTATTGTATTGTGTTTTATCTGATGTTCGTCTACTAAAAAACTTAATTATTACCTATGTCAAAACCGCAAAAAATTAATTTTAGATATATTAAAATGTCTATAAGTTGATACGAAATTTATATATAATACGTATATACAGGTATGTCTTCCACATAAAAATATTCAATGGTTTCATTGCACATTTTAAGCAAAAAACAGTATTAGTAATACTAGATGACTGGCAAAATAAAATCAACTACTGAAATACATTATTGATGGAAAAAAAATGAGGGCAATGAAGCTATAGGTGCTATGATTCAATGAATTTTTACCTATTAAGAAAAAATTAGAGATGAATGTAAACCTCTGGAATATATAGGTTAAAGTTAAATGCTTTTTTCCTTATATACGAGCAGTTAACTAATTATACTATTTTATAATATGAAACCAATAGCAATAATAATTATTAATCTAATTCCTAAACATAGTAACATTATGGTTATGTTATATTATCCAATATTGGTTATTTTAATTTTAAGTAGCTAGCTAGGTATAAGTCGAGGTATAAATTATTATTAATTTTAATTAATATTAAATGATCGTGGTAATATTAAAAAGAGCAATTATTGAATTGTTTTTATCTTATTACTTTTATTGTTTGTAGTTAATGTAAGTGTATTATATTGATAAATAAATAATATATATATATTATATTGATGCTATACCTAATATCAAAAGGTTAAAATGGTAGATAATAATTACGTATAATATAACATAACACTTTTGCGGGTTTAGTCAATAGTAAAAAATATGAAAATTCGATAAAACGCTATATAATTATATACAATTAATAATAATAATAATAATAATAATAATGGCAATTCGCAATTGGCAGGTAATAATAAAAAAAAAATATTAAAATAATGTTACAAGATTTCTTGGTGAATTTAGTAGTAAAATATTGTATTTGGACTACACGACACATTGTACGTTTTAATGGATGACACCAGTGAAGAAATTGAAAATAATAATAATTATTAATTAATAATAAAAAGAAAACGAAAAAATTATTCTATTGTCGATTCTTGTTTTTGGTCAAACAATCGGCGACGTGATTTTTACGCGCCAAAAACAGCTGCCACGCGCGAATCAAAAGAACAGAAAAAAAATATAACACGGCCCATTCGTCCGTTCGCGCGTACCTCGTACCTGGCGGCGGTCTTCCGAGTGCTAGCGGGACAGATGGTATGGAAATCGTTGCCGGTACACGCACGTTATAACGGACGGCGCGGACACAAAAGAGCCCCCCGCATACAGGCAGGTCCGTCCCTCCAATTGTACAACGGCACAATATCATATAAATTATAAAATAATATACTGGCGTGGTGGTGCGAGCGAGCCAGCCGAGGTATAAAATACAATATTATAAGCAGACGTGTATAATGAACGTCCGTATTACCCGCGTAATAATACATAATATATCGTGTGATATAATTAAGATAATATTAATATATTTTATACGAACAGCAGTCCGTTATTGTAAGGAAAATATTGTTGACGAAACGCGTTTTTTGAAATTTTGTTTATGACAGAAAAACCGTCCGGGAATGAAAAAAAAAATAATAATAATGAAAGCGTTGCCATTGTAAAATTTGTACTATACGTAGTACGATTATTATCATGTCATGAAATTAAAACATAGCTGATGTTATAGAGACACGATGCAGTTCAACGAAATTAAAATAATGTAAACAAGACGCAGAAAAAAAAAGAAAAGATAAAAAATTCGAAAAATCAATTCCATTAGAACGTACATGTGAAAAGATTTAATTTGTTTTTAATAAATATTTATATTATATTATCAAAATGTGGGGAGCTCTTTAATTTTTCAAACACTTTAAAAACTTAACAACCTACGTGGCCCGCATAAATATTCAATGTTTATTTATGTAAAAAAAAAAAAATTCAAATAATGTTTTTCTTACAGTATAATTATTATTCAGAATTTACTCCTAATTCGACATCACCACCCATAATATTCCGAATATAATTGACGTTTTATCGATCTTTTCACTAATACCCGACTTAATAATAATTATTGCATTTTTATATTTTTCTTCGGACTTATTAAACACAAACAATAATAATAATAATAATAATAATATGTCATTAAAATAATACAATATAACGTGGAAATTTTGTAATAGTATTATTTAAATTCCAAATAATATTAGCATAAGAATGTTTTTCTAAACAAGTTGTTTAATTTGAGCATGTATATTTGTATAATAGTTAATAATATAATATAATATTCTCCGAATTCCGAATACTCATATTATTGTTTACTAAAGAAACAACAATATAAAATCAAATGCAAAAGTTCTTTGAACTTTAAACTTCATTACCACATAAATCTAAAACACTATGTTCTATTGCAGTACGTTAGATTATTATGTATTTTAATATTTTGAACATTCAAGTAATACACTTATCATCTATGTGAATATTAATAATGAAACTAGACATTATAATTTGTAATTAGTTAAAATTTACATTCCAAATTCTCGTACTGTTTCTCTGCGTTTTATTATCTTTACACAAAATAACCACCGGCCGCAAATCACGATAATGAAAAAGAACAAAACACCTACTACATCAGCCATATTTATTATTATACCTAAATACAAAAATGAAAAATATTACTATTATTTCTTGATGTTGCATAAAAATACTCCTAGACACAATTTTAGAAACAATAACAATTATTTTAATAATAATTAACCCGTTACCCGTTACCTATAAATAAATAATTAAAATAATTAAATCTCGCGAACCTCTCCTTAATTTTATTAATCGAAGAAAACAGTAGGTACCTACGTGCTACGTAATATGAATGGCATTGAAATATTGAACTAATAAATTCGATATGTATATATATAATTATATATGTGCATTTAAAATAATATTCCCTCCTTTTCTACGAATGTGCATCTACAATTCTACATACGTGAAAATGTACAACTTACCCACGTCCTACATAATACATACGAGTACATAATATGTATATTAGGTATAATTATAATTTAAGCTTTCTTCGTTTTTCTAATAAAAATAAAGTATTAGTATAAGTAGATTTAAACGTTTTTTTATATACTCGTATATATAAAGATTAGAATAATTAAAAGTGAAATTTAATTAGTAATAACAAGAAAAATTTATATGCGCACAAATAATGTTAAACGATAAAAAAAAAATTTGGATCATTTACCAAACACGCGCCTTTGTGATAATATCTCAATAACCAAGAACTAGGTAATTGGTTAATGTAATCTACGTAAAATATATTGTTAAGTATTAGGTAGGAATTGTAATTAATATTTATATTTTTGTTGTTTTCATTATACCCCCGGCATTAATTCATCGGAACACAATTTTATCGCGCGTTATACGTCCAAAACGTTTACCCAATATCACAAAAATATAAATATACACAATATTATAAAATAAAATATTATTCGTGTGGGGTGAATCCACTGGATCCTCTCTTTTACCCATTTGATTTTCATTGATTCCTAATTCAAACAACACGGATTCAAGACGCGGGAAGTAATATTTTTATATTCTGTTGACGGATAGCCAAGTATTCGGCTTCGGCAACTAATTTTATATTTTTACAAAACGAACATTCCGTCATTGTAAATCTAAAATTAACATGATAACTCAAAACCGGATGTGGGTACTATAAAGTTAAATTAATATTATACTTTATACCTGTAAATTGTAATAATAATTATTATATTTTATTAATAGCGTCGAAAAACGTACCTTTGATAACGACACAGTTCTCCGAACTCTAATATACGCGGCGACGTAAAATAATATTATTTTCGGTGAACGACGATTTTGTATGAATTAACAATATTAACAACTGATAAGATGCTATCGTTGATGGTGTGTGTTGTGTCCGACGAAATGTTATTGTTTTTATAAAGCTAAATTAAAACGAACCACTAAAATGCGAACGACTGACCACAGAATAAAAGGGTACTACAAACACGAACGCACGTTGTGAACTGATGACCGGAGTTTATTATTGTTTTGGCTTTGGCAAACCGTTTGCGGCGACGACCGTGTCGTCGGTGGTAGTGTTCACGTACAGGGGGTAGGGAGCGTGATACGCGACGGATGATTGGCGGTAAAGCGCTACCTACTGGTAACAATAGGTAAAAACCTTGTGGTCGCGTGATTTACTACTTTGTAGTTTTGTACTGCGTCTTTGGATTTTGGACGTGGATTTATTAATACTTAAACAGTATTTTTACCCGTTTACTTTTAAGTAGCAAGTGGTAATTACGTCAATATAATTGCACACGTAATTATTATTGGTTTATTTTATGTTATAAATTTCTAACACTCTAATATTCTAATAATATATATATTTTTTTTTTTTTCATGTACATTGATGAATTGTTTTCATATAAATTTATGACATTATTTTATGGATACAATATTTATGGGTAGTTATAACTTATAATAATATGATAAGTACGTATACAATGCAATATTTTTAAGATATTTAAAAAGTATTTTATAAAAAATAAAAATTTCCTTCAAGATCATAATATAATCTAAAATTACATAAATATATACAGGTGATCAAAATTTCGTGTTACAAAGATATTGAAAATCGTATTGAAAAAGTTTGTAATCCCCACCGTTTTTGTAACACAAAATTTTGATCAAACTGTGTAGGTATATAATATATATCGTTATTTACATATTGGTAATAAACTAATAACTAATAATTGAATTTCATTCTGAACTCAACTTGAAATGGAATAATAGTTTTCTATCTCGCGAGCACTAATCCCTAGAACTTTTTTTATAATATCCGATTCCGATGAAATTTTAAAATAATACATTGTAAATTTATAAACTGAAACACAAACGTGAAAGATTATTTTTCAATAATATTATTCAAAATGTATGATTTATAATAATTAAATAATTTATAATTATAATAATTTATAATTTACTTATATAACGTGTATTAATATTGTAAAGTCTATATTATGTTATGAGACATTGAGACCATATAAACGATTAAGTTAAGTGTTTAAAAAAATCAAATAAAATCGAAATCAACATTTTGAAGTTTCTAATATCTAACTACAAACTTGGTATGTGCTATTTAATGTTTATATCTATACATTCTATACAATACTATTTTCTGCTGTATCTACACTTGTACTATATACATGTTGACACAATGACACTTTAGTGTTAGTCACATTACCTATTTAGTCCAAGTCTATATACAGATTACAGTAGTACAGAATATATAAGAAGATATACAGAGTGTTTAAAATTTCATACGACAAAATTTATGAGAATTACAATACGTTTTCAACGTTATATTGTTATCGTTATCTTGGTTATTTTTGTAACACAATATTCCGATTTCTGATCGTCCTAATACAATATTGTGTATATTTTATTATATTATATAGGACATAGCTGGTATAGAAGTATAGAACATAAATGTTACATCACAAACTAAAAATGAATAAGAATAACTGTAAATTATGATTTATTTTATATTCACAGAATTATTTTTAGATTTGAAGATTGTGGGTATCATTCTACTACTTGGTAACTAAACGTCATATTATAATATTTGTATATTGTATACACAATGTATTATCTAGTATCCTAGTAAGCGCCTATGATAAAAAAAAAAAAGTGTAGATAGTAGATACCATTGTTTGATACTTAGAAGTTAGTATACCTTGTATTTACTGTTAACACTGTAATATGTTTTTATTTACTTTGAAAGTAAAAACTAAGAACTGTTTAACAAAATTTGAAAAATGTAGAATCTTACTGAAGTACTGTCGTACTGAGTAAATAGTTAAAACCATATAAATAATGAAATAACTATATATTATAATATAGTGTATAATAATATTATACGTTTACGTCATATATATAATATATTCATATTTACACACGATTATCGTTTATAAAGTATAATAATAATGTTAATATTATATTATATAAATCCATATAAGTATATAATTATATACCATCATACGAGTATATTAAATTGTCAACCTCAACACTATAGTTTACTTTAGCATGCCTTATTTTTTAATCAACCGATTCAACCACGACACAAAAGTGTGTATAGTCCATAATCGAAAATTTGCCGTGGGAATTTTAAAAGTGTATATACTAGCATTAGTAAATTAAATATACGTAAAACAATAAAATATAGATATTAAAATTATTGTCCAATAAAGAATAAAATTAAAAATATTTCGTGTGTTTTTAAATTTTTATACTTACAAAAAAGTAACAATAAAATAAAAATAGAGATTGCTTTATACATATAAACAATAATGTTTAAAATCAAATCTAATTCTTAAATCGTCTTATTCCTATATCTATCATCGTTACTATAATACACTATCATAAATTCATAACATTCCAGAGAAGCTGAATAATGTGAGCACTGAGGACTGAGCAGGCATTAGTATTTTTGCAAAACATTTATAATGTATATAAATTATATACATAATATACATTTTTCAAAAACTCATTACAAGATTCCTGCACCTCACCAAAAATTCCTAAACTTCAAATTTCAACACAAAGATAACCTATATAGATCAAATAACTAAATATTGACAAATATCAGTCCTATATGATAAATCAAAAAACAATAATCTATTATAAATTTATAACTAATAAGAATATTATGAATCATTTTATAAAACGTATTTTTAATAACATTATTTTGAATATATAGATAGGTAACTAGGTACAATTCATTTAATTTAAGATTGGTAAACACGCGCAAACATAACACATCTTACACCTACTGTGTTCATGATAAGATAAGGAATTTTTGGTTCATTTGCTTTAGTTAATTCATGAAGTCATAACATATCGTTATAATATTATAATTATACCTACTTAGTTCCGATCAGTAGGTTAATTTAACTGAAATATTATGTATTTCAAGTTTAAAACTTTATGATTTTATATAACTTTACAAGTTATACCTAAATACATAATACATTACGCGAGTAACTCACATAATGTATATAATTCACAGCGAATCCATATTGTAATAAATATCTGACTATTTTGTTTAACATTTTTATGTATTCTATAATTTTAAAGTTTAAAAATTAACAAAATTTTGGCAGTCGGTAAATATTTGAATAATTATATGAATTTATGATTGATGCTTTTTTCGTATAAACAAATAATACAATATATTATATATAATTTATATTTACATTAATATTAACATGTCACAATTCTATGAAAGATTAACTAATGAAGTAGGTAATGAATTGTTTAGAACAATTAAGTAAAAACTAAAAGGTAGAACGTTTGAATATTCTGAACATATTATATTATTATTAAAGGACATTAGGTTCATTCTTCATTGTCTTTCATGAAACTTACATTAATCAGTAATCTTATATTATTACTTTTAGTTATAACTTATAAGTTATAACAGACACTGAAATGTTAGCTTATATAGGTATAAAAATGGCATGTATAAACATTACGTTCAATACAGTGTTATTTTTCTCAGCAGTAAGAAAATAATTTATGATAAAAATACTATGAATACAATAATATTATACAATATTTAAATATCAATCATTATTGATTTTAAACTACTATATATAAATAAAAAATGTATACCATAAAATAAATAATAATATTTAGTTACTTAGTTATGACTTAAAAGTTATAACATTCTTGTGTGCTTAATAATTTTAATAAGTATAGAACATTTTTTTTTTTCTATATAGTTTGTATGTAGGTAGTAGGTTTATCAATTTAATTATTAATTTTATTATTATATTTTTATGCGTAGGTAGTGTATAGAATGTATAGATTACATTTTAAATTGATTATATATAAAATATAATATACTACTACTACCTATACGTAGTAAATACAAAAATGTGCGTTAATATTCAAACCTTTTCAATACAAAATTTTTTTATTATTTATAGATTTTACATAAAAAAATGATATAATAAATAGGTGCGGTAACTAAATAATATCAATACATTATTGTGTAATACACATAACACATAGTAATGTTACTAGGTTATATACTAGATAGGTAGGTGTATACGAGTATATTATATTAATAGTTAATATTTTAATAATATAATTATTAATTATGCGAACACCGGAATTTTCATTTAAATAAATTGTACCTACTAATTGCGCTAATTATATAATTTAAATATTTTAATTAATTCATTTTTATAATGTGCTATTTTCAGATTTTATTCTTTTGATAGGTAACTAATTCATTAAATTTATAATTATATCAATGACAGAAATATTATATTTTTTGTCTCTAATATTAAATATTTAAAAAAAGAGCTGATACTGTTGTGGAAGGGATACAGGTTTAAAGAGGATATAGTATTAATGATACCTAAATCATATTACATTCCCGAAAACAATTTTGAACGAAGTTCATCGGATAATAATATAAATATACTCCTATGTATTGATTAAAATTTTTACATTCATCAACCTATACGTTCTATAAAAATGCTCATAAAACACCTAAATGAGCCACCTAAATACCCAAATGTTGAAATGTGACAGTATTAGAATTAAAATTGTTTTTCGAATGTAATGATTTATCTTTGCATTCAAATTTTTATTAAATTACAACATTATCCTATAACCTATACCATCACATTATTCTTTCCTCATTATATTTTCCTTTCCAGTTCGGATATTTCACGTATTTTATTTAACATATTATTGTAAAATATTGAGAAAAAAATATTTGAGAATTCATTATCCATATAAGTAGTATAAAATAAATATCGATTTCACTAAAATGTCAATTTAAAACACCTATATAATATATAAAAAGAAATTGAGGCTTGAGATTTTTCTAATATTTTAAAAATACTTTAATATATTAATTTATTATATACATTAAATTTATTATTACTAAATTTTATTAGTAAAAATAAGTAGGTATAATAATAATTTTTTTAAATATTATATTTTTCTATTAAAATAATATCAATGAATATTTACCTATTATCATTTATCATTTCAAAATGTACAATAATAAATAATTATACATATTACATATTCGAAAATCCGATCTTTGTGTTCTGTATTCATGATGTTAGTATGTTACTGAGATTTTAATTGTAGATATTTTCATTTCATGACATTTCTCTAATCGAAGTCCGTCATGTCATCATGAAAACAATGTTTAAAAAAAAAAAAAATCAATATTTCTATATAATGTTTATAGTGCGTACGTATTGTTTTGAAATACGATTACTTTACAAAATAAAGTATTACAACTAAATAAAAAGTGATTTCTATGAAAAAAAAAATGAATAAAATTATAAATACGTATACAAACGACAAGAGACATAAAATTAAACGTCAACTATATAACGAACGATACATAGGTGTTCGTTTTCAAATAATATTGTATTTATTGTTGGACGTTGCAAGGCTGTCTAGAAAAAAAAAAATAAGAAATAAAAGGATTTTCGTCTTTACTGTATATTAACTAATGGGAAATGAATTCATTACATTAAACCCAACTAAGGGGCTTTTTTTTTTTTTTAAAAAAAAAAAAAAAAAAAAAAAAAAAGAAGAACACACAGTGCCAGTAGCGTGTCAAAGATGTTACCTTGAGATGTTTTAGTCTGCGGCTACCGTCGTGTATTTTCTCCGGAGCCTTGACAAGTAGGTATATATACCTGTAGGCTTGATAATGGAATAATAGGAACTTCGGTTTATTAATTATTGCAAGTAATCAGCTAAGTCTCATGCCAAGGCTGCGGGAAAAACATTACCGTTCTGGCGTTCTCGATATTTTTATGAAAAAATATCAAAATACAATACATCGGCAATGACATATACTTAAGTATATCGATGATATTCGTATACATTTAATATAAATTTATCTTCGTATATAATTCGTATGTGCATAAAGCATAATAATATGTACTAACAAGTTCCGTTGTATATACAGTCAGCTTATAATAATTATTATTTGTGACGTTTTTCAAACTTAATCGATATACTGTGATAAGGATATTTGTATGAAATATTTATTTACGCTGAATTTCACGATTTTTTGTAACCGATATTGGCATGCCAATCAAAATATTTGATCGCGTTTCAAAATTACGATTTTTATCGAAGTTTATTGATATTATGAATATTTAAAATTTACAGAGGACGTATAGAGAGAAAAAAAACACGATCATTTACTAATATATTATAACGTATTGATGTGTAGGTACTGATTCCGTAGTATAATTCGATCGTGTACCTATCATTTTTCTCATGCCGGTGTGCAAACAGTTGTAGGTCGTATATCTATGTACGATGTTTTAACGAACTAAACTTCGATCGAAATCAACAAAGTATAATGTGTCCTGTGAGAATAATTATTAATTATTATCGAACACGAATGTAATTTAATCGCATTCGCATGTGATTTCAGACAATCGGCAAACCGGTTGACAATGATGCGTTTGACCCGACAATATTTACAATATGTATAAAAATAATAATAAAAAAAAAATAATGATAATAATAATAAACTAACCTGTGATGCATCGCCTATCTACACCTTGGCAGTCGTTCGTATTATAATATAATAATACAACTACTGTAGTAAACCACTGCTAACATTATAATAATATATAATTATAATTAAACGTGTAAGTGCACTGTATAATATATTTATACACGGGTGTGCGACACTTTCGAAAACCAATAAAAATAATAATCATAAAAAAAAATAAATCAGAAATATAAAATACGAATAACACGATAAAAGCTAAATAGCTTTAAACGCGCGCACGGAAACATAAATAGGTATTAAAATAATAATAATAATAATAATAATAATAATAATAATAATAATAATGCGGCGAACGGTATATTATTGTGTTTGGCGTATTATTCTTTTACGCGATTTGATAATATTATATTATATGACGAAAAATCACGTACGAAATCCATTAGGTATGTGTATTAAATATTTTTGATTAGATTAGGAATCGCCTTAAACTATATGCGTTTTCAAGAACAGCTATAAAATGGCTAAATATATTCATATAATATCATATTATAATAATATCGTAATACCATAACGTCTGGCGATTTGCGAGAACGATTTTTAGTTTCTTCCGTTGACTTTGTATAACACTAACAACAGGACTAGATAACAACTCAACTGGTTGAAAACTATTTTCAAGCAACTCGACATGCAAGTCTCTTCTATCAGTTGTTATTCAGTTCCTAGCAAAAACGTTTTAATTGTTATTTATTTTGTAATACACGTGGTTTATTATACTTTTATTATAGCGTTTTCTATTGTACTTGTTAACATATTTATTTAAAAAATGGCTAACGAACAAGAAAGAAATTTGAATTTTGTACAACTAATTGAAAACCATACATGTCTATATATCCTATATGACATAACATTTTCTAGTTACACACGACAAGATATCAAAGAAAAAGCGTGGAATGATATTTCAAAGAAAATGAATGATTCTGGTAAAAAATTTTTTTGTTAATAATTAATTAATAATAATGATAAAGAAATTAAAAATAATTAAATAATAAATTTATGTTATACCTACATAAAATATTATAATATAAAAAATAATATATATATAATAAATATATAAAAAATATAAATATAATATAAAATATATATATATATATATATAAATATAAAAATATATATAATAATATGTATAAAAAAATGAGTAACCTAACAAAACAATTTTTTTAAAAATAATTTATTGAATTAGTATTAAATTAATTAAATTATAGTATTCCATTGATATGGAATAGAACCAACAGGTGACATAAAATATTCACATAATTTTTCTCTGTATTGTTGTGCCTCTAATTGATGTCTTATATGTTCAGCTTGATTTTTG
Source organism: Tetraneura akinire (assembly GCA_021307375.1). Classification (NCBI taxonomy): domain Eukaryota; kingdom Metazoa; phylum Arthropoda; class Insecta; order Hemiptera; family Aphididae; genus Tetraneura; species Tetraneura akinire. The sequence goes on along the minus strand of JAIUCT010000007.1, from coordinate 3,648,274 downwards.
AGAATTTAAATTTGATGATTCTCTTGTACTTCAAACTGTATGGATGAGTAAACATGCCTTGTTTGATTCGAATAAAATTATAAAGAACACAAGCAGCTTTAATAAAATTTATAGTTTCTTCTTTACAACAATTTGGCCCTTCGAACAATAGCTCTAAAACTTTCTCCTGTAGCCATATACCTAAAATGATTAATAAAATAATAAATTATTTATTTGTAAATTTTATTAATGTGTTAAATATTTATTTTTTAATTTTCTTAAAAAATAATTTGACATATTATATATACTACATTATGTCATTATATATTTGTTTATTTTGTAAGTTTTCAATTTATTATTTGTATTATTTTAGTACAATGTACAAATATGTAAAGAACGATCTTGTGGGTCTAAATGATGAAATAATACAATCTAATCAAGAGTCAGGATTGTCAGAAATATTTACCTGTGAAGAAACATCAAACGATCACAAAAAAATATCACGCACAAAAAACTAAAATTAAATATGTTAAGTGATGTCGATAATTGGTTCATAGAATACTTTGAAACAAAAAAGAAAAATATAGTAACTTCAGAATTTGCAGATCAAAAATTTCTATTGAGTTTACACCAGATATGAAACTAATGAACTCCAAACAAAAAAGGCATTTCAAAAAAAGTGTTGGACGTAATTGGTTGTATTTTAGAGGACCAAGATTCATTATATCAATCTAGTCATATTCAAGTTTCAAGTGTTACTAGTTATTCTGCATCATCAATAATACCAGAATCTAGAACTAATATAGATAATCAACATCAACAATATGATCCGACAGAAAGTGGTTTCGATTATTTATATATATAATAAGATAAATATTATTAATTTATTTTTTATTGTTACAATTACTCGTATTATTACTTTTCTTTTTATTTATTTTTTAATAATAAATTTAATAATTTATAATTGATGGAATTTAATTATTATCTTATAGTAATGAGTAGTCTTTCTTCGACTGACACTGCTTTTCTGTAGTTATATAGTATCCTGTTTTTTTAATTGATGGTTCCATTAATTTTATTAATTCTTTTGAAAAGTTTCAATACTCATCCTATAAAATCCATGAAATTTAACTGGATCTTGGTCCAATTCTCTTGATACAATGAATGAACTGTGATTAACGTGTAGTGAATAAATAAGCCCATATTATTATTTTTTTTTTTTTGCCGTTTCTTATGTCTTAAATACATAAATGCTACAATCATATCCTCATCAGACGAAGACATAGTGACGACTGATTATATGCACAGTTGCATTTCAGTTTTTTAGATGAGAACTGAGCAACTCAATTGCAACTCTAATCGAATCGCAATTACGTTGCCATAGCGAGTTGCTTTTGGTGAAAACACGGCCTAAGTCTATAACATTACACAACTAGCGAAATATATTAATTAATTGCAAATAAATCGATTTTTCCCCCGAATATTCGACGGGATGTATTGTAGGTAGGTATAACAATATCAAGTAATGACTAATGACAATTAATACGCGTATATATATACATTATACAATAAAACAAATTAACAAGTGTGATAAAACGCATTCTTATCCGAACGTATAATAAACAATAATAATTAGTGTTTTGCACCGTACACGAATACAAATATAGGAAAAAAAAATTATCGTCTCGATACGAGTGAACAGCGTGAAAGGTGAAACGTAGTAATATTTATTATTATTATTATTATTATATTTTTTTATACCTATGTTACATCGGCCATTAACCGTCGAATAATTAATATCAAGTAGCGATCGACGTCACACCGATCGAATTTATCAAGTTTACGTCGTATCATAACCGAAATAGGAATGTGTTTTTTTTTTAAATTTTAAATTTAAATTTTATATTACAACGTTGGGATATAATTCTATAATATTATATGGTCGGCGATTCATTTGAAATTAATATTTTATCGAAATAAATTGCAAAAATCTATTTTACGATAAGAACATTGTAAGCATTGATTAATTATATTAATTAATCAATGTTATAACTTATAACTTATAAGTATGTTATTATAGAGTAGATATTATAATAGTAAAAAATCGTTTTCAAAACCAATTCAAATATAACACAAAATGTGAGATGGATACAGGACACGATATATCTAATTTATTGATTGAAATTTCACATCATTATAAAAATTATTATCACATGTGCCTTATATAGTGTAACATAAAACGTGGTCATCCACAAAGAAGGATGTAATAATAATATTATCAAAATGACAAAATATTATCACGTTTAAAACGATACACTGTATTATATTCTTGAGTAATATAGAACTTTTATATAGAACATCGGTTTTATTTTCGATAATAAATAACAAAGCATGTAGTACATCGCAAGACCCACAAATTGTTTTTCTCATTATTCATTATAATAATTCTTAATCCGCTTAAAAAAATAAAACTTTAACCTATATTTAAAATTCTAATTCTATTATATGTTTTCAGAAAAATGTGTTAAATATTTTCATATCAATTAGGTACAATATATTATCATATTATTCAACTATCCAAGACGAATGAATAACAACAAAATTGTAAAATTTTCTTGCGCTATATAATGTATAGTTCTCGTCCATGTTTTTATTCGGTACATGACTGAAAAGCTCCCCGTTCACAAGATGCAAATGAAATCGGTTAAACCAATGCCACTTTAATTAACTTAAATAAATTGGAATAAAAAGTTATTTCTAATAAATTTAAAACAATAGAGTTAAACAGTTTTTATAATTACAAATCTACAATTATTTCCAACCATATATTATGTATTTTTTTAAATAATTGTTACATTTGAGTTATTGAATTAAGAACAATTTTTTAGGGTGCTAATTTTACTTCTAGGGATGCTAGAATGATTTGCACCCATGTGTATGTACTATTTGCAGTGTATCACAGATTAAAAGAGATCAGTTTATAAAATCGATAGTTTAATCAAGTGTACTCGACTAAAATTATAATAAAATTAATTTTAAACAATTAAATTGAATAACCGTCTCGGGTATTTATTTTATACTTATACTTTATGGTATTTAGTATTTACATATTACTTATATAATTTTATTATACTGTATAATATAAATTTAATCTAAATTCCTAATATGAACTTTACAAGATAAATTAGAATTAAAATATATAAAATGGTAAACGAAATTATGTAGATACGTAAATTGTTTGATAACTTATGTTAGATACTTCTTATAATTATTATTAAATTGGGAAGTAATATATTATCTTTAAAATTCTTTAAATTTCTTTTCTTGGATAATTTACTATATCATAATACATATAAAATATGTTTCGTTATATAGATTTATAAAAATAAAATGCTTTTAAAATATATAATAATTTAATCAATAACATTGATAACCTAACCTAACCGCTTATTACAACAACAAAAATAATAAATCTAACGTGAACTCAGAACTATTGAGACATTGTTATTTTTATTTCTCAATATTTAATTTTTTATTACGGTTAATTTAATTTGTGGTAAATTAGACATAACGACGAATACGATTGGTAGGTTTTTTGACATTTTACGGTTTATTATTATTATTTTATTTGATTACATACGCCAATAATAAAATTATAATTATTATAATAAGTGTCTGGTATATATAAAATAATTTTAAATACTTAATGGATTATCGTTTTAAATGTTATTATAACTTAAAAATAATACTAAATAGTAAATTTAATAAAAATTAAAAAAATTCTTAAAAATAAAACTACTTGTTGAATAAGTTTTTCTTATGATAGGTACATATACAATCAATATAAATTAATACTATGAACTTTTATACACATAGTACATAATATATTAATATTATTATATCAATATTATTATAATTGTATTTTTTAAGTTATTATTATTCTGTATTTGTATTTTTTATATTAACAACAAACTACTAACTGGCCTATTATATTCGAGAACAATTTTAAATAAAATATTATCAAAATTTAATTATTTAACTTGCACATTTTCCATAATTTCAGTTCATATGTGTATTTAGTAGGTATCTTATATCTATATATATATATATATAAACATTAAACATTATATTCTGATAGTAAATATATTGTATTTAATTATTTTTCAGGATAAATTCGTATCTTTCACTATATTACAAATTCAACATAAATCAATAACTTCATTATAATAGTCATGATATTTTATTATAATATAATGTAACGTGTAATGTTGTAATATTTAAAAAATTTAATAATTTTACTAAATCGAAAATGTGTTTTTTAAAAATATAAATTGATAACAATAATGGGATGGGCATTTTTGAAATAATAATCATTCAGGCTTCTGAGGCAGTGCTAAAAATAAAATGTCAACAAAATTCAATGTTTCCAAAATGTTGTTTTTCGTAAAATCACTATGCTCCTCCATATGTCTCTAATCGAACTCTACATTCTGATTTAAAAATAAAAGCGGCGCACGAAGAAGTACAAACTTTTTATAAAAGATTCCACTATCCAGACCTCCGCTCATTTGAATTCTCTGATATCTAACTTAGAGCCTCGCTCGTCTGCACAATTCCCGGTGACCACCAAAGACGGCTCAAAAGAAGTCGGTGCCGTGATCTATTTAAAGAATAATAAATGAATAATTATCACATGTAGGTAGTGCCGTCACTGAATGGCTTTTTTCCATCAAAATATTCACATCTGTATACATAATTATATCAAATATTCTTATTGTGGCCAAAGGGTACAGATTACATATTATATATTATAAAAAATAAAAGAAAAAATAAATAAATAAATAAAATATATATTATTACTAGAATCGATTTTTATACCTAAGTGATTGCTGATTCTATGATTAATATATTTTATATATCATAATATATTATTATCTCCAACATATCATACTGGCAGACATTATAAAAATTTAGATTTACGCTCGTCGTTTTCCTTTAAAGTATATTATTATTATTATTGTTATTATTTTTCAACATTCAACTAGTTCAATAATAGGAACAATGGCATTTTTTACCCATACATTGAACGCTCTGGCCTCGTTTTGAATTCTTCACGGGTTCGATTATCGACGGTCAAACATCACGCTAACGCTGCATTTTTAGTTAACATGGGTTAAAAAAAATAATATAATATGTAACGAACGATTTTTTTTCAATTAATCGGACATAATATTGTGTACTCAAAACCACTAACAAGATAAATAAAATATTTAAACAATGAGACCGAAAGGCATGTGAGATTTTATTTCTTTAAACTTTTTTTCTTATTTGATTTTTAAAATGTGTAAAAAAAAAAAAAAAAAAAAAAAACAAATAGTTTTATATTCGAGATCATAATTAAATTATACAACATACAGATACAAATAATATATTCATAATCCATAAAAATGAAAACACTAATTTTTCGGAAATTAAATTTTTAGAAATATTAGTTAATTTTATATATTAATTTAAAAGTCATTAGTCTTATATCTGGTCGTTCGTTAAAATCACCGATATGCTATATTAATATTATTATAAATTTATAAGTATATTTCAGTAGGTACATTTTGAATTTGAAATGTTTAAATATCCAATAATTATAAATATTTTATCTATACTTGTAAAATATAATAAAATTATTTATTAACTAATAAAATCTAAGAATGCAAAGATTTTAACATAATATGTAAAGATAAAATAATTAAAATTTTTTTTCAAATTATTTTCTTAAAAAGTATTTATAATATATATAATTAATAAAAAAGTTAGTATTTTTTTTTTTTTTTTTTTGTAGTGACACATAGTTTTAAGTTTTAATATACATAGAATGTTTGATACTTATTATAATTATAACATATAGGTATATATAAAACAATTTTTAAAAAATTGAAGTATATAATCATAAATATTATTTTAAAATATAATCGTGGCCTTGCATGACTTACTTGAACTCATCTAAAACATTTGTATGAGTAAAAATAACAGATGCAGTTATACTCGTATTATATTGTTATAAATGTTATATGTTCGTGTTCATCATGATGATGGATTAATTGAACCGTATTTAACGCTAGATTAACCACAGTACATCAATCCGTTCCATGATTTTGCTATTAAGAGTATTTTTTTTTTTCATATAATTATAATAACACTATCAATTCTATTGATTTTAAATTAATCATTTATAGGTACGTTTATATTTTTTATTGTACATTTTTAAACTGAAATAAATTATATATAAAAATATAAGTACATAAGTTCGTACAATATTATAATATATATACTATCACATATTCACATATGCATAGTATACAATATTATAGTGTCATCGTCGGTAATAATTTAAAAAGATAAAAACAACTAAATATTTTGGAAACCAACAGATTTAACTTTTTAAATAGCCATTTAAGATTGGAATTTTTTAGTAAAATTGAAGAAACATATTTTAACTGATTTGTATTATATAAATAATATACGTTATATATATATATAACTCATACAAGTTTTGATTTTATATATAGTTAAAGTAAAGCTTAAAATTTGATATGACATACCTACATTTGTAAAGTATTTTGATTTAATAAACAAGTGCATTTTTTTACGAACCTTCAAATTTTAATATTTTGGAATAAAATAATGTACCTATAGTTTTTGTTTTTGTATTACATATGATTTTTCTTTTTTTTTTTTTTTTTTTTTTTAGTTGGGTGGTAAAATATGACGATTATCACAAATATAATTATAAAAAATTAGAAATAAAGAATTGCTTACAAATCTTAATAATTATAACGTAATACAACACTATCCTTCGCTCACCGCATTATCCTTTCCAAAGCCGTATCTCGTCCTCAATTCTATGTTACACCCTACATGTTACTCCTACCATACCTATATAGTTTTCCACTGATAACGTATTATACTATAAGTGTATAAACTATAATCATTACAAAATCAAAAACAGTTGAAACCTCTGTTATATTATTTTGTCCATCGTTGTAAGTGTAAAGAAAAAAATCAATTTTTTTGATAATTTTATCAATTCCAAAAAAAAAAAAAAAAAAAAAAAAACGTAAACTTATATAGGTAGTAGGTACCTATATTCTTTATGTCGAATAAACGATATACCGTTCTGTCAAAGTCGAACGATTAATTTTGACGTCTAAATGGCCATTGTTGAAGATATATAATAATCCTTTTTTTTAAACGTGTTTATTTATTTTATTTATTTATACATTCGGATAAAAATCTATAATTCATCATTTTTTTTTTTTAATTTTATATACGAGGATATATTCTGAGAACGATATAATAATATATTATTATATGTAAAATGAGCTTCGCTATATTATGACTAATTATATTTCGAATTGGATTGTTTGTTATAATAAATTATTGCTTTAAAACCACATTTAACAATAATACGAGTACGTGAAATATGCTAAACAGACGATTTCGTATATACAGTCATATTATTTTACTCGTTATCGTTATTTATAATATTATGACGTTGGACGTAAATTTTCGACGAATTGATAATATTGGTCCAAAAACAAATAAAAATACAAATAAATAAATAAAAAAAAAAAAAAATATATAAATAATAAATAAAAATAAATAAATAAATAAAATAAATAATAAATGTAATATAAATACAAATAATATTGGTCGTATAAATAAACGAAAAAATCTATTATGATATATAATTTATTATACAAACGATTGACACGATCTATACACGGAAAAACAAAAACGAACGATTTGTATAATCGATTAAAATGAAAATACGGACGTGTAGATCGGATGATTTTATAGGCGATTTATAGGTCTAATAATCGAAGACGTTCCGACGGTTGTTACGTGCGCGGGTGTGAAAGCGTGTACAAATCTTCTTAAGACACCGTTTAAATATTAATTACATTTTTGGCAACTTACTTATATTATAATATGAAACGCGCATCGCAGGAAGTCTCTGCGGCAGCTGCGAATGAGTAACGAATAGAAGAAAGAAACCATCGGACCGTTTTGCTCGCGGTCGTTTATAAATTCGATCATAAATTAAAAACCGACGATGTGGACGATAAGAGAAATGATGATGATAATAATAATAATAAAAAAAAAAATGTAGTTCGTTCCCGAGTTATAATGTCGCCGTTATAATATTTCGGTTGATTTGCCCACCGTGGAATAATTAAATTAGACGGTCACGGGCCTCGTGAGTATAGCGGAATCGTTTATTTTATTTTATTTTTTTTTTTATTTATTATTAACTATTTTTTTTTTCGACATTTTAGGCAGATTTAGATATTTTTTTTCTTTTCTTATTTACTACGGTCTAATATTTTATAACTCGATCGTTTTATAAAAAAAACATATATTATTATTTTTTCAAATCAATAATTATATAAGACATTATGACCGATAAAATTCTACTCATGTATCTCCGCGCGAAACGAAACACTCGAAATTCTATGTAATAACTAAATAAAATTTCATATTTTTATATCAACTTTTCGGGTATATAAAATGTGAAAACTCATTACAAGTCGAAAATTAAAAAAAACCAAACCTAAACTTGACCTAACCTAATTAAACGAATTAGCTGTGGTCTGTCTAAATTTTGAAAATCTGTACTTTGGGACGGACGGATCGATTTAAAATTGGACTGTAGGTTACTGTTTATTAGAAAAAAAATTTAAAATTTATTAAAAACTAGAAACTCACTTTAAATCGATAAGTAATAAAAAACGACAACATTTTATCCAATTAGTTGTGTTTACTGTTTCTATAAAATAAAACTTTTATTAATTATTCGTGAAAACACGTTATCTATTTTTATTATTTACCTAACTTTTGGATAATCGTTGTTTTATGATCTTTTATTCACTAGTTCACTACATCCTTGCGACCATACAACGTGTGAATTAATCAAGTAATTATTTTAGGCCCCATCAATGGAATAAGATAAAGCGTTTGGACCAAAACCCACACATCATTTCGTTAGGTTAGGTTAAACAAACTCTATAATCTTCGATATAATATTACACTTTCCAAAACCACATAATAATAATATGTATGTCATATGAGAGGATGTAAATATTTTATTGTTTAAGAAAAGGGTAGGTGATGCACCACTCACTCTATTACATCACTGGACAAGTTTTTTTTTACGTTAATTTTTTTATTTAAGTAAATAATTGTTGAAATTTTAATATTTTTTATTGATACAAAGTACCAGACTACTAAATAAGAATATTAACATATTGTAAATACAATACTAAAAATAAGAATTATTTTAATTTGTTTTCAGAATAATCATTTGAAATACGATAATAATACACTTGCAGTTATAAAAAAGAATTTCTAATTTCCAAGGTTCATTTTAATTAAAGCCTAAAATTTTAATGATAATTATACATTAAGAAACTTATATTTAGCTACCAATATCAGATAAAATATTAAATTTGAATAAATAAGAAAGTAGTAAATAAAACGCCTTGCGTGTGTGCAAATACAACTAAATTGACATGAGATATATTTACTAATAAATAAAAAACCCAAGTCCACAAAAAATGTTACTTTATTATTTCAGTAAATACTTATTTCAACAACAACGTTATCATCTTCAGCACTAAACGTAGACTGATCGATCATAGCTAGCATGCCTTTAAACATAAAAAAATTAATAATTAATTTAAGGGCATGTAACTATGATCTAGGTACGTTTAGTACCTGAAGATGACAATGTTGTTGTTGAAATACATATTTACTGAAATAATAAAGTAAAATTTTTTGTGAACTTGGGTTTTTTATCCACAAGAACATCTCTTATAAAATTAAAATTATATATATATTTTTTTTTATATAAAAGTATCAAGTATATTATAACTTTCACGAATAGGATGATAAAATACCTAGTATAATCCTACGACCTGTATTTTATATAAATTATATTAGCTATATACTGTTACGCAATTATTGATTAATTTTCTAGGATTGAGTAATTCTAGACATTTTCTTTTCTCAAATTGTAGTTAAATGTATAAATTTTTATACCTTTATTTTATTATACAATATTATAATTAAAACATGTTTTTAAATTATACGTTATTAATAATTATAGTTATTCAATTTTTATAATATATACATAAAACCTAAACTTTTAATCAGATTAATAAATTCTACTTAGAAACATTTTATATATTATATAAAAATAATAATTCAAATAAGATAATAATTACTATTTAATTGTACAGAACTAAATTATAAAATACACAAATTTGATTTATTTAAATTTATATGACATTTACTTGGTATTAATATATTTCAGGTGTACACATAATACAAAATACATATTACACAAAAGCTAATTAAAAATAAAATAAAATAAAAATATTAACATAATAACTAATAAATATTACTTAATACGTAGTACGAATGTACGATCATAAATATACTATATAGAAAAGCATATGATTAGAAATATTATAAAAGCCACATTATTTGCATATTATCTGAATCCCTAGATAATATATTGAAAATATAAATTTTTTACAAAAATAATAGATCACTTTTTCTGCTTTTGATATTTTTTTTCTTTCAAATAATGGTTAGTAAACCAAAAATGTATGTGCTTATAATATTATACTATGCTATCAATACTTAAGAAAACTATTATTATAAATCATAATATTATATGTAAAATTAATCAATATTGATAATATGTTCTAACTGAGAAATGCATGCACATAATAAAAATTTAATTATATTTTTAAAAGCACTAGGATAACATTAAATATAGTAAATGAGAAATATTAATTAAAAAAAAAAAAAAAAGTCTGACACTTAAAAACTAACAGATTATAGGACAAATAGCTCATTTAAAATATAATATTAAATATTATTATTGTTGATAATTTAGGATTTAAAATATGTTTATGAAAAAGTATAATCCAACGAGTATTGGTAATATTCCACCGATAATTGTATTAGATCCACTATCACTATTTTTGCATTCGGTTGGTTTATCTTTTTCTGGAATCTGGTCACATACAGCTTTCATAAAATTGGAGACTGATAAATCTTGAATTTCTTTTGAAGAATTCTATTATAGTAAAAATAAACTACATTAAAGATTCACACACATAATATATATATGATATAGAAAAGACCATACTAATTTTCAATACAGTTACAATATAATACTATAAGTGTTAATTACGATTATTAGTGGGATTAAATCTGGAAAATTGTAATCATAAAGTTTTATTTAATTTTAATTTTAATGAAAATACCTTGTTCAAAACAATTTTGGGGACTGTAGTGACTTCGGCATCTTTTGCCATTTTTAAATCATTTTGCAACAATTTAATATACTCGTCTTTTTCATCACTACATTTCTTGATCGATTTAAATAAATCATCATCTATTCCACTATTTTTTACGCACTAAAAAATAAATTAAATGGTATATTAATAATTAAAATATATAAAAAAAATTATACTAATTACCTATATTTAATAATATTCAGTTATATAAAATATCAAATTTAATATTTTTCCACAATGTTAATAATGTTTAAATGAATTAAAAAGACAATGAAAAGTTCATTTAGTTTTTATACGAGTTCTAATTAGTAAATTTAAATTAACTGAATTAATTTATAAAAATTATAAAATAGGTATATATTAAACATGTTTTAAATTTGTCACATAATATTTTGCAAAAAATAAAATTACTATAAAAAAATATATTATTTATTATTAATTATTAGATATTAGAAAATATCTTATTGTAGTTATTAAAAATTTAACATTTAATATCTAAATCTAAGAACTAAATAGATATATAGAATATTGCTTTACTTCCCCATTAAATAGATAGATAAAAGTAAGACCACTAAACAATATAATATGTGGATATATTTTAACCTTATTAAATAAACAAATTTAATTACAGTTTCAAGTGGAATCGTCTTATTATTTTTATATGCTTCGACTAAAGAGCAATTCACAAATTTTACTAATTTATCTTGGTCATGGATTTTATCAATACCACAAGCATGTATTATATCAGCATCACATTCTCCATCACGACGACAGTGTATCTGGGTATCTGTAGTATTCGTAGTAGTAATCTAACACAAATGAGAAGTATAATAATATAATTTCATTAATATTTGTTGTAAAATTAAAACAATTATAGTTATGATTATTATTTGACTTACATTTCCTTGTGAAAAAGGAATAAATGTGACATTAATAAACTTGTTTAATTTATCATATACTGGTGTAAACTGTTTTCCAACAAAGTCAATAGTGTCCTTGCACAACGATTCATAGTATAATTTGATTTCTATAGGCTTTTCCTAAAATCAAAAGAAAATTATAAAATATATTAATAACATAAACATGGGTAATATTTAGAATTAATATACAATTTTTAATTTTTAATAACTCAATGGCAATCAAGTTTAAAGTGTAATAAACAAATTACGCATAGCATTTATCAAAAATAGTACCTATTAGTTAATAGTTATATACTTAAATATACATATATAAACATCTTTACATAATATTATGATGGTAATAAATATAGACATATTTTAATTGTTAAGCTCCAAACTAATTAGTCCATAAAACAATGAATTTAGACATTTTTTTCTTATATACCTACAACCTACAAAATTATAATTTCATTGATATAATAAAGTTTTTACTACATGTTACTGCGTAATGTGGTAACATGATATATAAATAAAAGAAAATTAATATTGATTAAAAAATTTAAATCAAGTTTGTAAAGCTGAAGATTATTATTTTTTAGTGTTTAAATAATAAAATTATTCTAAATATTTTTAATAAACGTAAATGTTAATATTGAAAACAGAATGTTATTGTAAAAGAACGATCATCAGTTATTCAGTTTTCATGATCTATAGGTACAAGGTATTAACTAAATTCTTTTGCAGACTAACAAAAAAAAAAAAAAAAAGTAATTAACTCGAGCAGTTTTAATAATGAAAACATGGTAATTACCTGCGGGCTGCGGTAATATTTTATGAGTACAATGTGAAAACTCACATAACACATACGTCGTATACTAATACATAGGTACATACTACATTATTGTATTTTTTTTTTTTGTATTATGATGTTTGAATTGTCCATTATTAGGTATTAAATGTATTTTACATTATAGTAACTATAATTTACAAATAATTATACATTAAACCTTTAAATTTTTACATTCCTTTTTTATAAGATTAAATAATAAAAAAAAAAAAAGAAAAAAAAAGTTAAACTCTAAACTTAAAAATCGCATTCTGTTAAAAACAAAAAAAAATACCTAGTGATTTCGTACAATTAATAGTTTAATACGAGTTCAATTAAACAATTCAAGATTTAATTAGATTTTTATAATTTACTGGATTACAATCTTATATCCATACTCGATTATTATATCAATATTTACCTTCCGATTTTGCTCAAACCCATACAATTATTTTTCCAAATGGCATATTTCTCATTGTTCCACATCACAATGAAAAAGTTCAATGTACCGGACCGTGGTTACAATATTTGAGTCGAATAAAAAATTATGGCAATAACATTCATCTCATAAATCATTATTTCTAGACAACCCCGTTTTGTTCGCGTTCTCGTGCCGTTTTATAAAAATATATCTTGTGTATTTATAATGAAACGACGATACATAAATCAGAAGAATTTTTTTTTTTTTTTAACGCATGTACGTTAAATTAATTTCTACACAATAGCATGTAACGAGTTCATTAAAACGAGCGAAAAGTTTACTGGTTAATTGATTATTTCAATAAATAACAGCTATTATTGTAACTTTATGTACAATGCGTTTTATATACGGCTCCGTCATTTTATGTTAATTAATTTTTTTTACTATTTTTTTTTTTTTTTTTTTGTACCTATTTTAACGACGTACGAAAATCATTTTTAACATAATATATTATATCTACGTTTTATGTAATTATTATTTTTTTTTTGAATTTCTTTATGTGTTTCTATTTGAATAAAATCGTTTACACAGCTGTAATTTTTGTAAAATACGATAATAATTATTATTATTACCAAGTAGCGGCATACAGAATTGCATATTATACTGTATAGCGTATAATATATATAACGAAAAACGAACAGCACAAACTTGACACTCTAGTTTTGCTCGGCTATGCAATAAATATGTTTTTTACATTATTATTACAGTCGAATAGAGTATGATCTATATTGTATTATCATGATACTATAGGTAGGTACTTCTATAATAATACTCTAGGACAAAAATTGGAAATACGATACGACTATATTGTAATATATTAATCGCGTTGAACGATAATAATTAACAGAGAGGCATTTTGTCGAAGGGGCGTATATACGCGTTATATTAAGCATAATACGGAAATCGGATGAATGGCGGTTTAGAAAATAACTTTTTGTTTTCTTTTTTTTTTCAGTTTTCCACCCTCCTCACCGAACCTAACCGACGTGTACCTCACATTATATAAACGGGATTTCTCGTCGTCAAATCCTACGCTGCACCGTCCACCACCCGTAGGCCTGTCTGCGATTACAGACCGGTCGTCGGTGCAAGGGGTCTCGGGATGCAAGTGCAAGATGTAGAACGGGGGGACCCGCACGTCGTCTGGACCCGTGTTTCATTATTTGCGTGCGAATCTCTCTCCCCTCTCACACCCCTTCAACGGCCATTTTCTACCCTTTCGCCAGCCACTAACCCGATTCCCGTCAACCCTTCTATACCGTGTTCATAGGAACGTTTCATCCCCTCTCCTTATCCTGCCATCACGGCAGACGACAGCAACTATATAATATAGCCTATATATAATCGTGCGAACCCCGGGGTCCTTCACGCACGAAACAGAACATATTTCGTAACTCGAATTCAGCCCTGAACACATATTGCGAAACGAATATCACAACGTTATTTATAACGTACCAATTTATTCATATAATAATATTAATAATATACGCGATTACACGTCATACGTATATGACGGAAGGACAATAGTCAACAAAAAACACATTATTTAACGAATAATCCTTCTCCCCACACCAGATTGAAATAATTTTTAATGCCCACGTTAAAAAAAAATATCAAATTTTCATCGTGTAATTTTTAAAGGTAATAATAATTATTGCTATATAATAGATCAGCAGCTGTTTCCTACTTTTTTTTATATTTGCGTACCCCAAAGCTAAAAATCTTAATACATTGTACCCCTCTCACGTCATTATATTATCTTTTAAACACTTTTTCACATAATTACTCTTAAAATTAATTACAAAAATAACAAAGTAATAATTTAATGATAAAACCATGATACCTAGTAATTACTTGCTAATAGGAATAAAAATAACGAATAATATTATTATAATTTTAATGATAATAAAACCACCAGTCTGTAATAAATAACATTATCAAATTAATTATGTTCTTAATTATTGTCGTTTCCTGGAAAAATATAATTCTACTAAAATTAATTTGTAGACAGCTTCTCCGCTGACACCGAACACATGTATATTTTTGTGCAGATACCTTACGAATGGCGTATTCCTTTGACACGAAACGAGTGCTCCTAACTCCTAAGGGTACGCTTACACCAAGTTGGGAACCACTGCTATAGATAAAAAATAATATTGCCCCCGTCAACATATTATTAGAAATATAGGTAGGTACACGTACACGTAATATTTATTTATTTGAAAAATAGTAAAAATAACAAAAAAAAATAAAATTTATTTTTAAAAGGATATTAGACGACGTTGTTAATATAATTTGAAATGTAATTAATGTAATTATAGTGATTTCGTTCATATAGCTATTTATTTAGATATGTTAATAATAATAAACGTAAGTACAATTATTGATTAGCTCATTGATATTTGCTTCTTAATCGACTGTAATAATTAATAATTTTATTTTATTCTGTATAATAATTATTTATTTACTCATTTATATATCATATAATTTAATTATATTTGTTAATACCAGATAACCAAAACCGATTTTAACAATTAAAATTGTGATTTGTTCATATAACGATTTATACTATTATTATAATGAACAAATTAATATAATTACATTTCATTACCATTAATTATTTATTTGTTTATATAACTGTCATTTGTTTTCAAATGTTAAATAATATTTATGATAGACAATAGACTAGACACAATAATGATTTTAATTGAAAAATAACATTAATTTTTATTTTTTCTAATATCGAAAAATTAACACCGAAAAAAATTAGCTATTAAATGTTATAGGAATATTAAATAGCTATTTTTTCTATAGAATTTATTTAACTGATGAAAAATACACATCAAAAATTAAAATTGTATTTTAATAAAAAAAAGTTTATGTAACAACTTTCACCAAACTCATGTAATATGTAGGATACTAGGATAGGGTTAGGTTGGCATATTGAGTTTTCATAAATACAAGCTTATTATTAACAGCTCAATCAAACATAGTCAAGTCTATTGTATTTTTATCAGACACTTATTTCTAAGTACTTTTTAAAAGTGTTTTCAAAATATTACCATAGGTAGTTGATTTTTTATTACTACTTGCATAGGTAAATATAGATAACTATAATTATTTATAAACAAGATAAACTGTCTAATTTAATATATTAAGTGAGAGTACTATTACTCGTATATAATAATACGTGAACAAATCAATGACACAAAACAAAAATTTTATGATTTCTAATTTTCAAACAGAATAACGTGAATAATATAGTATGAAATTTTTCTGGAAGTTAAAATTTACATAAATTAATTCAATAAATGAATTATATATTTGGTTCGATGGATAGAAATCAAAATATACTTATAATCTCTATTTGACTGAAATATTATAAAAACGATAATAAATATTTTAAGGGATTTTTAATGTGATATAATATTACTTATATATAACATAATTATTATAAGTACCTAATACAATACATCACATTATAAATTTTTTTTTTTCCCATGCAAGAAAATTCGTATTGATATTTTTAAATATTATATTTTTTAAGTAAATTATGATATTTGTTCGTATTTAAACTGTAAACGTATTAATAAATTTTAATATATTTTGTTATTTTCTATATGTTCGTCGTAATAACTGATGCACGAGGCGAAAAATATTAGTTTTTATATATATATATATATATATATAATTCACATTATATTAACACTAAAAGACTAAACAGTAAACATTCTTTTTAGGTCATATTTTGAAATTTAACATACTACAATACAACATACATACATGTGTCAACACGTTTTTCAGTAAACAATCTCAAT
Source organism: Tetraneura akinire (assembly GCA_021307375.1). Taxonomy (NCBI): domain Eukaryota; kingdom Metazoa; phylum Arthropoda; class Insecta; order Hemiptera; family Aphididae; genus Tetraneura; species Tetraneura akinire. The sequence goes on along the minus strand of JAIUCT010000007.1, from coordinate 3,630,905 downwards.
TTTACATTGTATTTTATTTACATCGTTTGATAAACTATCCATATGGTTTTGAGCATAACATAGATAATAGTTGATATCGTTACTCTGAATGTCTTTTGTATATTTAGTATACCGTGACAGGACCGCAGGGGTTATATTATTATTATATACACTATTGGAATGGTAAATTTACGATAAAGGATTTTTGTAGTCGTTCCCGAGCTCGTACATTATAATCCGTATACTAAATAAAACCAACACAGTACGATTTTGAAAAAAAAAAAAATCAAAAGAACACAATATTTTACAACACTTCTTATATATTATACGTTTAGGTACCCGGGACTGAACAATAACGTGCGACATGATATTGTACGTATGACTGGATTTTAAAATTAGGACTCTCCTTTCAAATGTAAATCATTCGAGAAACCAGAAACTGTACGTCTATTAAAATTTTGGGGTCACATACATTATCATTATAATATAATGTCATATCTATCGATATTCATTGGCTCACTATCCGTATAGTAGTGACGTGAAAATGTGCACATGCGGTATGCACTTGTAACAAATGTTGATATCTATTTATCGTTATAATATTATATGTAAATAAAATTGATATTGACGGGTTTGTAAGAGATTATTCTGGTATAATAATACCAGAAAAAATTAATTTTTAAATGTTTCTATTAGATTTTGAACAAAGCTAAAAATGTATTGGTTTTACAATGATGTGTGTGTGTGTGTGTTTTTTTTTATGTATGTACACTTTTTCGACTCGAAATAATACTTCGATTTTCACGAATAGCATATATTTCCGGTTGGAAAATGAATGTTTAGTTTGTACTTAGTTTGTACTTAGGTCATTTTTCGACTTTCTCAAAATTTGGCTTATGGGGCAAAAAAAAATGATCGAAAATTACAAAAATATGGCATTTATCAAGAAAACTGAAATTTTGACAAAATCGATATCAATATTTCATAAATCACAATAACTCAGACAATTTTGAACTTAAAGACTTGAAAATTATTTGGGTATTCACTTAGGTTTCTAGGTACTGTATATATGTGATAAAAAATTGTTACGTTAATTTTCCTACAAAATATAGAATTTTGAATATTTCCTAAAATTCTCGTTTTATGTATCGTTTAACGTTTAATGTTTGATAAAGTTGGCAATTTCGGGTTTAAGGTCTGAAAATTTTAAGAAGTATATTTACATTATTACCAAAATATTAGAAAAATCTCAAGTATTTTTTTTTTTTTTTTTTTATATGCGTAAAAGTTAAAATTTCAGTAAAAGTATTTATATTGATTATTAATATTTAACAATATTATACGATAATGTGAAAACAAATTCAAAAAAATTTTGAAAATTTTATTGAAGGTTAAATACAATATATTATTAGAACTCAGTTCTAAATTATTATAAATGCTACGTTTATGAATTTTTTTTTTTTTTTTTTTGTGGTAGCTGTTAAAAGTATAAAAAGAAGAGTTGATAATGCTGTGAAAGAAATAGGTACAAGTGTAAAGAAGATAGTGTTGAAATTTGATTAAAATTTGAATACAATGATAAATTATTACATTCGAAAAACGATTCTGAGCGATGTTCAGTCAGATTTGGGTATTTAATTAGGGTATTAGCCATTAGGTGACTAATTTAGGGATTATACTGGAATTTATATTGAACGTAGAGACTGAATGAATGTAAACATTTTAATCAATACATATATTATCTGATGAACTTCGCTCGAAATCGATTTCTGGAATGCAATGATTTATCATTAATAAATAAAATAAAATAAAAGTACTATTTTAATTTTACTTTATTGTATAAAAGTAAATAATAAAATACCGGATACAGACGAATGACTGGATTATGGGAATAGAATAATATTGTATTGTATTATTACTTGTATTAAGATAATAAAATAATAATGAATAAAAAATCATATTGCTTTCTAGAAAAAATAATTCTGAGCGTAATACTCAATAGGAAATATTTATAATATAATCAAATTTTAATATTTTTATTTAATTTCTGTGTATTATATAAATAGTTAAAAGTAATTTTTATAAATTATTTATATTAAATTTTTAAAATTTAAAACTATACTTAGACACGTGTACAAAACATGATTTAGAAAAAACTAACAATATTTAAATTGTTATTCAACTTTAAAAATAATTATAACTCTTTCAAAATTTTATCATTCGTGTGTCTACCTATTATAATATAGAACAAAATTATAAAATCTATACGTTAATAATAATAATTCTTCATTTATCATAAAATATTTAAAAACAATTTTTTTAAAAAAATTCATAATATTTGAGATTTAATTTTTTAGGTAATTAATTATTAGTTTATATTTATTTCTCAAAAAAGCTATTGTAAAATTCGAAAAATAATCTAGATAAAATACCTACTACGTAAAGGGTAAAGGCTCTATAGATGTTTTTTAGTTTTTAAAAATCTACCGCATTTATGATAATCAAAATCACTTGTACTATCCAAAAAATTCTTGTACATATTCATTTACATTTTACATACTAAAAAAGCGCAGATCATAAAACAATACATAATTCGCTTTGTGAAGAATTAAAAAAAAAAAAACTAATTAAGTATGAAATATACTTGACTTATCCGTAACTTGAGCCGACCCTGATCATTACTTGTTATATTGTTTTAAACAGTGCTACTACAAGTTTCTTCTTAGTCAAATTCTCCGAGGGATCGTAATAATATATTCACATATATGTTTCTACAATTGACAATAGTAGGTTAATGAACGAACAAAAATCTACGACATTAGTGTGAAACCGAGAGAAAAAAATTGATATATATTCTTTTTTATGTGATATTGCGATTACGAAAACAATGGATTCCGTTCACATAATTTCTCCTTTAATAATTTAATACTATTATTACAATATATTATAAAATCAATGATTATTACCGAAAACAAAAGTAGGTACTTCACGTCAACAATGCAGCGAAATAAGAATTTAATCAGAAAAAATTATAAAATAAATGGGTATAGGTACATAATATAAAAAAACTATAATATACCAACTATATAATACAGAATATACAACTAACGTTGTTGATTATATTATATTGTGTGATATAAGTGTAAAAAAAATAAAATATTTTGATTCTCCTCATATTTGGAATACATATTATTATAATATAGAAATATTATGTCTTCGTATATAATTTATACTATATTAATAACATTGTCCGAGTATTAAAAATTCGTATAAATATTTTTTTATTTAATACCTATATATAGTATATAGTTATTTTTCATTAGTAAGACGTATACAGTCGTAAAGACTACAGATGGACTAATTTTTGAAGTGCATCGACACAAACGCTTTATAAGTCATATTCAAAGTAGCAGTGTGCGTGCGTATGTTTCTCATTTATAATAAATAACTGAATATAGTGTATTCAAAAACACGTATAATGGCGTTAATTATATACCGGAGGAAAATAGAGAACCCCACGAGAATATATAATAATATTCCAGGCGACTTAAAAAAACAATCGAATTTTTTTTTTCTACGCAAACGTAATATATTAAAGAACACTACATACCTACGTATACAATTGACGAAAATTTAAAGAAATAAAACGGCTTTAAACTGTTAAAAATATAAATGTATCGTTATGTCATATACACTCGTACTGACACTGATACGTATTATTATATAAATCTAATAATATGTAACAAAAATTGTATTGGCCATATGAAAATAGTAAGTATGTACTCGTATGTACGAAATATTATAATACGATTACATCAACTATATCAGTCCTACGTTTATTTGAAATAATCTTGAACAGTTACACAACGCACTAACCAGTAGTCGTCAATAAACATTATCTATAAAAAAAAAAAACTAAATTAAACGTCGGTTACATTATATATTTTTATAATAATACCAGTGTATTATTATTCATATTATTTCACTTCCGCTGTACAATCAATATGGAACAATGAAAACATTAAAAAAAATAAAAAACACTAAAAAATTCATCTGTTATCACTCATCAATCACTGTATAGTATACCGTATGTATATGCCACAACACAGTATTTTTGATTTATCGAAAAATAATATCCAAAATAATGAGATTATTAAATATTTAAACGATAAATGGTTTGAATGTTAAATATAATAAGATATGTATATTACTATCATAGTCATTATATTACGTTATATTATAATCGTGAGATATGTTCAATATTAACATTTTTATTTTTCATTGTATTATTATTATGATGTTATAAAATTTAAAACGATTTCGAGTAAACAATTCTTGGAATTCGACACATATGTTAAAATAAATTGTTATGCTAACCATTAAATTTTTATTTTTTGAACGTTTATTTTTATAAACGTACATAATTTTTATGCTTATTGATATTGTTACACATTAATGATTCACACTTAGAAAAAAAAATTGTATTGTCTAAAGTTTAGACAATAAACGAATTACAGATATTATATTTAATAAAAACATATTATTTAATGTCATTCTTTCTGTTATCGATAGTGATATTAATGATTTATCGGTTTCTAATTTAACGACAGACACCCGTCTCACACATTATACTTCTAGAATTATTATGGAAAAACTACGAACTAATTCAAAATCAAATAATTTTCAATTTTCATCAAATAAGTACCTAAATCAACACAATATTTAGAAAATTCAAACTTTACAACGTATCGTGGAATTGGTTAATCGTATTTTTTTCATTTTATGAAATTCACGTGCATTTTGTATTAAATGTTAACCTTGGAGATACAACGTATATAGAGCTACTTGGCCGGTGTGCATAAACGCTATTATGCGACCCCATCCCGCCGATTGTCATCAATTCTTCGTCGTTTACAAGCCGCGCATGAAGATTTAACGATCGAAAAGCGCAGACACAAACCGGTGACAACGTGGCTTTTATCCGCAAGCTTTTGCGGGGATTCGAAAAATGTACATTTCAAACAAAACTCTTCCTAGGTAGAAATAAAATATCATGTATTTTCCTTTGCCTGGTCATATAATACATAACACATAATATACATAATCATCGAGGTCAGCATAAAAACAGTACTGAGAGTTAAACATTATTGTTAGAGCAAATAAAATGTAATTGGAGTAACACAAGTTCCAGACCGTTTGGGTACCTTTTCGAATCGGTTTTGTATCCATTAAATAATATTATTCCTATAAAATAGGAAATATAATCGTTCTTTAAATGTACCAAATGTGTGTGTATATATATATATATATATATATATACAGACATACAGTACGTTAATAATATTATATATATATGAGTAATAATGAGTAATTCTGTTTTTACGGCATTATTACACTATACACACGCAGTATCTTTATAAAGTGTAATAATATATTACATAATAACATTAAAAATGTATATACCTGTGTTTTATCAAATGGTCGGTCTCATACAGCACTCATTAATTATTGTACGAGTAATGAGTATTATACTTATACAAAATATGATAATTAATAAGTAAATATAGAATTAAAAACCAAAAGTAGTTAAATTAATAAAATTACATAATGCTTAGCAAATGTTGATTAAAAAAAAAAAAATTAGATATTAACAATAAAATAGTTTATAATATTATTATCTAATAATATTATCAAAGATATTTTATTATTTTGATAAATTTCAATACTTACTCGTATAATAAATACAAATTTAACAACTATATTATGAGTGTTTTGTGTACTTATAAGAATTTCATATTATATGATGAAACCTTTAAACAATTAATTGTATTAATTGTATTATTATATAATACCATTGATATAATTGTATTTAATCAATAATACTAAATAATTAAAATTGTATGGAATGTAAACTAGTCAAAATAAATTGAATAATGAATGATGTTCAATTGGTCATACTCATAAACAAGACTTTTTATAAAACAGCGCAGAAAAATATGGTATACAATTATTTAAATTAGAATATTTTTTGGGGTTATTTTTTTTTTTTTTCGTGAAAAATGAATAATGTAAATGCGTACCTACCTATACCTAATACAGAATATTATAACATAATCAATGCTAATATGTATGAAAAATATATTATTATTAAAATGTTAGTTTTCAAAATAAAAACTGTATCTACTTATTATTTACAAAACTTTATCGAAGTTGTTAATGAAATGTAAAACACCGTCAATATATAGAATATAGGCAATGTATTATAAATATTTCTTATTTTTTTAAAATTATAATTCGGTTTTAGTCAATTAATTTCCTGATGGGTATTGTATCTAACCTAACATATTTAAGTATTTGTATTGATATATTTTATTTTAATAAATCATTAAAACTTAACTCGAACGAAAAAATAAATAAGTAAAATGTAAAAATATTTTAAATTATTTAAATTAAACAAATATGTCAAAAACTAACGAGTATTCGATAGCAAAACTTTAATAACGAAAATTAATTTATAGTAGTATTTCTATAATAATATAAAATAATTATTATCGTCACATTATATAATATGCATACATGACCCAATGGCCGACTAAAATGAAAACAAAATTCTAAGTTCAAGTTTATACATATACTCGTATATATATTATACTATAGTTACGAATATTATATATAATGCATAATATTCGCGTACGCCCATTAATTGTCTGTGTGTATCTATTGTATAGAAATTCGAATAACAACAAAAACGTTGACAGGTGACAAAATATTTCTATTTCGTTTATATAATACGAGTAGGTACTAGTGGATTAAATTATTAAAAGTACATTTCCATTTATAAATTAAAGTTTGGTATTATAATATAGGTCATTGGATTTTGGATATTCAGATTAAACATATTTTAAATATGACTATTATTTGAATTATAAAATAGATATTAATCAAATGACAAATATTATTATTCGTAAAAAACTTTTATTTTTAAATTACAATTGTTGTGAATGAAAAAATGAATTTTTAAGTAATAAATTATTGCAAGCTAAATATCAATTTTTTAATTTTAAATAATATTAATAAGGGACATTATTATGTTTAATCAAATATTTTACGTTTTACAAATGTATTACTGTGCAGTTCAATATAATTATTTTAATACAATTATTTAACAATTTTTCTGTTTATGATATGAAAATATAGTTAAAATTAAAAAAAAAAAAAGAAAAATAACCAAATAAAGTACAAATTTTACACTGTTTTATAAACATTAATTATAGCGAATATCATGTAGCTATATAACATATAATATAACCATATAGGTAATGATTATTTTTTTCAAGTATTAATTATAAGTCAAACAACTGTTGGTTATATTTTTCAACACCTGTACATATTTAGGGCTTATTTAAAATTTCATATTACCAAACGCCGAACTTATTCGAGTTATATAGAATGAACATAGTATAAAATATTTACTATAAAACTATAATAGGTACCTATATAAAGTAGATTTTAATGTATTACACGAGGCATGAGTGCTACAAAAACTAATAATATAGTAACGTATTAATAAAATTCTTGAATTATATTCGATAATGTTACTGTAATAATTACAATTTAAAAAGTTCAAAACAAAAATAATATGGAATATTTCATTAAAAATAAATTTATAATTTAATAAATTATATAATGAGAATGATACATACTAATTATGTTAATTAATAATCATGCAAAATGTTTATTTATAACAATAAATTAAAGTATTATACATTAAGTTAATATTTAAAACGAATATACGTAAGACGTAGCTGAAAAATCTGTTTGTATAAGTAATGTATTGCGTAGTAATTCCAAATTTAAATAATAAATATAATAATCTTAATCTTGTTCTCTATCTCTTATATATGAAAACAATTTATCTTAAAAATTATTATTTATATTTACAATAGAATTTAATACAACAGTAAAGTTCTATAAAGAGCATATTAAGTATGAAAATGACAAAAGGAAAAACTTCAAAAAATTTTAACCAATAAAAACATAAGGTATAGCGTATAGGTACCTAGTTAATAAAACTACAATTTTTCCTAATCGAATTTATTATAGAACTATTGTATTCCTTTAAGAAATGAATATAAGTTATTATACGTCGTAAATTTTAATATTTGATATAGGCATTCTCAGTAATAAATTTAATATTAATGTTTCACATCGTTCAATAACAAAATGTACAAATGAATTTTTATTAGTATTTTAATATTGCCACTTTAAAAGAGCATATAATGTATATTATACTATATAAATGTTTATATTTTATTTTTCTCGGCAACAAATCGAATTAATATTATTACGTTCAAGATTATAATGTCTGTGTAAAATAATATGGCTATTAATAATTATTAAAGATTATGTATCGTGATAAAAATATTTAGTAAGCAATACGACTATTATAATTATTAATATTGTTATATAACAATATAATATAATATAGTAGAAATTTTAGTTAATATTAATAGTATGGGAAAGATATTATATAAATCAATTATTTTTATTTAATTTTATGACTCAAAGATTAAATAATAACATGCTGTAATGTCCATACTTCTACTACTATACATGAAACTTCATAAATATGCTTAATGTATTTTATAGAGTAAAAATTAAAAAGTACCAATATATAAACATTTAATATATGTTTATATTATTATCATTTGATATATAATATGAGATTTTAAATAACATGAAACGCATAGAAATGTATAATAAAAATTATTTATTAAAACAAAGAATATACACAAAAATATCATATATTTTAAACCTAAAAGACAATATTTACATTACGGACTTTACAAAATAATATTATATGAGTATAAGATTAGTCAGAAAAAAGTAAAAAACATAGTAGAAATGTAATATCATCCTATCTGAGAACTAGGAACTTGAATGTAAATACCTCGGTAAATACTCAATTCAGGGATTCAAGACATTATATATTAAAATACGTTATTTATCATAGAAAATTTATTGGCCCAGTTTCTTTAAGAATCTAAATTTTATTCGTTTTGTATATCCTTGCGGTTCGTGAAAAATGCACAAACGGTATAAACAGGTGTAATGTCACAAGTTTTAGTTTTTTTACAACATATTTGCATTGAATGAATCATCGCCCAAATGAATTTAAATGTTTTTACAAGCAAATGCGTATATGAACACAATACATTTTTTTTTTTTTTTTAAGGTCTTTTTTCAAAACAACAAAATAAACTACTACAAACAAAAATAATTCAGTAGAGCAGTACTAGTACAGAATTATTAGACAATACAAATTAACTTTAGAATATTTAAATTTATAATAAAATATAATTTTAAATTGAAATAACAGCTAGTCTATAGTTTGTTTATCACGTATGATATTTAAAACACTTCATATTATTATAATAAGTTGTTACATAGAAAAATGTATCATAATAATTAATAGTGATCTAGTTATGCATAATATTATATAATTTATTATTATCACTCGCGATTCATAAAATTTAATGGCAATATTATACGAGTATATTACAATATACTAACATAATATGTATTTACTGTTTAATATTTATAAACATCGAATGTTATGATCATTATAAATATTGGAAACTGAAAGAAATGAAATACAATAATTGAAACAGTGATATTGTTAAATTTTATTTATATCGATAAAAACATGACGCGTTGTTTTGTGTTTCAAAAATACAGAAAGTACAATGTACCACAAGTAAAATGCCTACGTATATAAAAACATACCGATACATGGGTGCAGCTAAGATAAGGGTGTGACCATATTGTTAGTAAGGGTACAAAACTACAAACATATATTTCACATTATATAAGTTATTATATTGATAAAAGAAGAAAAAAATTAAGGCGCACCAAACTAACCCAACATATTTTTGTAGTATATTTTTGATATTCAATAATAATGTGTTATAAAGAAATTCAAAATATATTGAAATATTTAAGAATGACAATGACAATAATATTATTATAATAAAGAATATACGAAACAGGCGCGGCTCCAGAACTATTTTTAGGGGGAGCCATTATTTTTGTAGATTACAATAACAGTTTATATTTTTTGTCAACATTTAATTCAACACCTTTCACAATAAAATAAACACAAGGTATATAATTTTTTTTCTCGTGTATATGATTATTTTATTACATACGATGTATCAAAAAAAAAAAAAATAGCTAAATAATTTTTTTTTTAAATATTAAATACATTTCAAAATAAATAAATAAAGTGTATACTCAGCTCAGAGAGCATAATATGGGATTATTTAATTAAAAACCAGTAAGAGTATAAAATTATATTATAAACCTATATTTTTGAATATGACAATATTTTAATATGATCCAATGACGAAAACATAGAAATTAAATATCTATTAATATTCTATGAAATATGGAAATGGATAAAACCCGGAATGGCGTTGTTATTGAAAACACCATATTATTATAATATATTATTAGACAATGTAGCATAATTATTAATTATTAATTGTGTATAAATATTAAATGTTATTCTATACATCAATAGATACCATCAAAATGTTTTGCGATATATTTTTATGTACGTATTATTATGCATAAACGATATACGATTATCATTCATCAAAAATTCAAAATAAGGATTTATAAAACACCGGGGGGCATGGCCCTAGTGGCTCCCCTGGAGCCGCACCTGACACGAAATAATTAAAATATAGTTTAAAATAATTAAAATCAAATTTCTAATATCCTAGCCCCCCCTAATGTAAGGAATAACAACTGGGCTATAAGACAAAATAATAATTAAAAATTGAAATTACAATGGATAATTCTAAAATATGCAGACATTTTTCGGTTAAAATTTTATTCTATTACATGCATTATGTAAAAATTTCAATTTAAATCTTTAATAATCTAAAATCTAAAGATACACAAATAAATATGTAGTATATTATTAATTAATTAGTTAATTTATAATGTTCGTACTTTAGTCGTTTATTATACATTTCTATTAAATTTAACAAAATAATAAAATGAAATAGGTAAAGTTACGATATGAACATATTTTGGCACAAGGTAAATTATAAATTATTTACAAAGTTGGTGTTACAATTGAATAAACATTATAAACAACTTATTGAAAACGTATAAAATATTGTGAAATAGGTACAATATTATACCTAATTATAGTGTTTGGATATTATATTCGATCCATTATCTATATTCAATATAGCACGTTATTATATTTTAATAGATAAAAAATTTAAAATATTGCAAATTCTGTTGCGTAAAATATTTTTGTGTCTAACATTCGCCGTGTATGCCCATATTATAAACCTTATTAAAATAAATTAAAAATTCATAATAAATTCGAAAATAATGGCTACCGACAATGCACCTGCAGGACTATAATAACTAATTTAAAAATTGTATTTTCTCGAAATGCTTTAACAAAACATCTACCAAGATGTTCTATCAATCTACCATAACATACCAAGGTTATAGGCATAAACTCGCGATTTAAACGTATAGAAAATGCGAGTTTTAGTATCTTAAGATCCATTAGGTAATATCAATTTAAAAATATCTTATTGACATAAAATCCTACTTCGTAAATTGTAAATACAAATCGATAACGTTAAATTTTCTATAAATAAAATAAATCGTTATTTTTTCGAGTCCAACGGAGATAATAATATTATAGAGACTTTATTTTTATTACGTCAAATCGTATATTTGCACAGGTAAATTTAATGAATAATAAATAACATAAATTATATTATATTGTTATATATCGATTTATTTTACTCTCACAACTTTAACCTATATATTATAACTTTAACCTATATATTATAATGAGTCCAGTTTTTCCAATAATTCTAAATCTAAAACGATAATAATATAATAATATACACCGACCAATCCGATGTCAATAATTTTCGACAATTTTACAAAACGATATGGCAAATTGGCAAACATAATAATATTATTACTTTTTTTTAATATTAAATTTTTTTTATAATATATTCAAACATTTTATCATAATATCGCTCAATCGTAATTAAAAAGTTACAATAATAATTAAGTTTAAAAATGTATCATATTTACCTGTAAGTTGATTGTCGACTTTAAGGTTTCGACAGGAGCATTATTTGTATTCGATTGACCAGATTCCGCCGAACTTATTTGCGCTAATGCGACGAGTGCCAGTACCATGAACACGGTCATTCCTCGGTTTTCCATTTCGAATTTGTTGGTTTATTCAAGCCCTGTGAAATTTGAAACATCAAAAATTAAATATTAGATAATTATAGATTATTTTTTGGTTTTTAATTTTATTTTCGCAAAAAGAAAAAAACGAAGCGAAAGGAAACGGGTACTGACGTGTAAAAAAATAACGCCAAATAATATTTTATATTTTGAATTTTAATATTATTATTAGATATTCGGTCTGGAACAGCAGAACGTGCCTCGAAAAACGTAGTCTTTGATGTGAAATTGTGAACTCTGCAAAAACCGGGTGTCCGTTACAGTTGTCTGGGATGTATTGTGAGACGCCACGCTTTTCAGATCGCAACGTCCGGTGGGGGAAACGTATGTTGCGCAACCGCCGCGACGTCTGGTGGCAAGGACCAGCGTAACAATAACCACTCGGTAAAATAAAATTATAATAATATAAATATTATGACCGCCGAAATTTGAAACTTAAAAAGGTAAATGGCAAATACTAAATAACGCATTTCTATCCAAACGACACATCTCGAAACCGCCTACACGAATAAAAATAATACTAAATATGATTTTCTTAATTCCATACAACTATTTACGATTCGTTTCGAATACTATAACAATAATTACAATTTTATTAATTTTTTTATTTATTGCATTAATTTATCATAATTGTATCACGTTATTAATCTATCAATATTAGTAATATTAGTATTTTAATATATTATTATACATTTCATTTTATATTTCAAATAAGTATATTACCTATCGATATTTACAGGTATAATACAAAATTGAAAATTACAATATTAAAAAAATCTATACACATTTATATAATATGCAAGTTATGGTACCTACTACGTACACATGGCTGTATTAGTAATAAAATAACATCAATTTTATTTAAACTTAATATATTTTACAGTATTATATCTATAATTAGGCACTTAAAAAATATAAATATTATCAATCAATCTATTAATGTAAATGGTTATAATTCAGAAGTTATAACTAATAACATGGGTGGACTGGGTATTATAAGGCCCAGGTGGTAATAATTTTTTGGGGGCCAGGATTACAATTTATATTCAACTATATACATATTATATATCTAAATATTTATTATACATCTAACTTCTAACTACTTTAGATTAGTCAATAATAATGATTAGTTCATTTATCAAAATAAAAATAAAAATAATATAATTTTTCAAATTACCTAACTAAAAATTATTTTTTTCGTATATCATTTTTTTGTACAATTTGTAATACGTATAATTTAAAATAATTATAAAATTAAAAGTTTACTTAATTCATTTGAACTTTTTCCTAGTTTATCCATGATAATATTTTTATCAGGAATTAAATCAGATTCAATACTCATTAGCATTAGTGATTCCAACATTTCTTGTTCCATTGATGGTCTTAGATGGTTTTTGATTATTTTTAATTTGGGAAAGGCTCGTTCACAGCATACTTGTGTGCAGGACAAAGTTAATGCAACTTTATACACTCTATATAACATATAAATTACTATATGCTGATGAATGAATATTATATTCATATAAAATGGAAAAAGCACACGGAATACAATACAGTAACCATTATCATTACAACTTGTCAGTTTGTGTTTAGTTGAATCTGATGAATCTGAATGATTGAATGAATACGTAAAATTGCTTACAATTAAAAAAATAATAAATATAAATATTTTACATTGAGGATTATATTATAAAACAACCGTGGGGCCCGGGAGGCATTTGCCTCCCCGCCTCACGGGCCAGTCCGCCCCTGACTAATAAACAAGTCTCTTTTGAAGTTTAGACTCTAGTCTTAAATAATAATTATTATTAATAATATACAAAAATAATATTACATATTACTAATTTTTATTGTAAAAAATATATTTATTTTATTTATATTATCAATTGAATTACATTATCTTAATGAAGTATAAGAAACAATAATAATTCACGGTCAGCAGTCAAAAATAAGGAATGAATAATATCAGTATTAAATTTTAATTTTAATAAATAAAGAAAACTAAATAATTAGAATAATGCATATAAAATATAATTAATAATTATTATAATATATTTATATAACACTAACTTCAAAAATATTAGGTATATAGGTAATTAAAATTATATTCATACATAATATATTAATTTTAGTTGAATATTTTATATTCTTCAATAGTTCAATAAAAAATGTTCCTATAATATAAGTACCTATATTATAATATTATGTTATCCAGTTGACCAGTCATACTCGTAGCTTAAAAATACCTAACAATCAGTTAAAACATTTATACATTTTCTTTTCCTCATTTCAATAATTAAGATAAACGAAATACCTAACTAAAATACATTTCCTGTGAATCAAAGATTATTTTTATAGTATAAATAAATTATAGTTAGTATATTATAGAATATAGATATTACCACATTTTAAGATAAAGCTGATTGTCGATGTCCATTGGACATTATTAGTCACGCAGTTAAATTTAATTATATAAAGAATAAAGAAATAATTCTGAGTGCATTTTAGTTAGATATAGATATAGTCATATAGGCTATATTGATTATAATTTAGTGATTCATATTGTGGTATAATCGTATTTAATAAAATATATTTTTAATTTGATTTAAAAAATCAAAATAACTGTTCTAAAATTGTATCATACGTATAAAATATCTATTATTTAAGTATTCCACAATATTTGCAAGTCTCTATATACTTTATATTTCATTACTCATTCGTAAAATAAAATAAGTAAAATCAATTTCCAAAATTAGTTTCCTTGAAATTTACCGTTGTTCGTGATTTCTTGGTATTCTACCTGACTCCCCTTGGGCCTTGATAAAAAATTTAAAAAATTACTTAAATAAAGTATCCAATTATCTACCAAAATCAATTGTACTCATTGAATATTAAAATATTTTACTTATAAATGGAAGAGTATGTCATAATACATATACCAAATTTTCAGTTTGCTGTATTTAAAATAAAAAATGTAATGCCTTATTATTTAAAACAATATCAACCTAATAAAAATAGCATATTGATAAATGGTTATGCTTCTGTTAAATTTTCAACTCGTTATATCAAAAATAGCGCTTTGATTGATAAATTAAATGTATGACTCTTATTAATAACTTGTAAAATATAGCTGTTCAAATTAAATGAAAAAAACATTAAATTATTTTTTGATTGGAGGTCATTTTGAATAAAAATATTTTGACTAGATATATATTTCCGGAGTCATTATTTAACTCAGTTCCAATAAATTGTGAATTATTACATTTACGATTTTTTTTTTTATAGTTGTTTAAAGCATAAAAAGGCAAGGAAAGGGATACTGGTTTAGAAGGGTTACAGGTGTAAAGAGGATAGTGTTGAATTTTGATCAACATTTGAATACAATGATAAATCATTACATTCGAAAAACGATTTTGAAGGAAGTATTGCCAGATTTCGGTATTAAGGTGACTCATTTAGGGGTTTTATGATAAATTATTTACATTGAACGTAGAGAACTAGAGACTGATAATAAAGTAATAACTTTAATCAGTATACATATATTATCTGATGAACTTCATTCAAAATCATCTTCACGAATGTAATGATTTATCATTGCATTCAAATGTTAATCAAAATTCAACATTATCCTTTTTACACCAGTATCCCTTCCCTTGTAATCTTTTTTTTTTTTGAATAACGGTTTAAAGTTTAAAATTGAAAAAAAGGCAGATAATCGTTTTTTCTAATACAATGATAAATCATTGCATTCAAATTTTAACAAAATTACAACGCTATCCTCTCCACAGCTGTATTCTTTTCACATTAATATGAACTCGCCTTCTTCCATATCAATTTTTTTTCAATTCATAGGTTATAATAAAAGCATTAAAAGCTGCACTTTACTACTTTCTATTTGTAAATAATATAATATATTTTAGTATTTTACAGTAATATAGAATTATAGGAAAATACATTGCGCTTTCACATTGAGAGAACAACTTACTGCAAACAAGCGAAATATAATATAATCTTATCTATATAGTACCTATATATAAATATTAGATATGCGAATAGAATTATTCGCTAATGCGAATACTCGTCCGTGTTTAATAGTCAGTGTGCGTATAGGTCAATGTTATTTCCTGAGCACTCTGTAAACTGTATATTATATATATATATATATAGCTACTCATAAACAATTATCAATTTTATAAAATATAAATTACCTATATTATCCGAACAATGAACTATACTAACTAAACCAGCTACGAGCAAACTTGTAAATTATTATTTCAATCCTTATTATATTTTATATTATTATAATACATAATATATAAATATAATGAATTAATATCGATTTAAAATTATTAAAATTCTAAGTTAGCGTTTTTCAAATTCTACATAATTCCTAAGTCTTAAAATAGACATATTTTAAATTAAATATCAATTTTTTAAAAAAAATTAAACGTTTACCTGTATATTATTGTTGTCAGACTGCACCACTATCAGTTTATAATTTTATATGCAATGCGATCTATACATTGCATTTTCAATAACGTACGAATAAACCGGTCATCAATTCAACGATGCTTATTGAATATTTGAATAATTGAATTTTTTTTTTTAATATTCTCATACGAGAGCACATACACTTTACAGTATTACATTCAGTCGCCCACTATAACAAGTAGGTACCTAACTACACGACCAATCGTTATTCGTTACCCAAACACAGTTGAACAAACATATTAATAGTGACCTAGAAAATAAAAATAATAACACGTATGAATTTTTTGAAGCATAATTCACGTTTAAATTTAAAACCCCATAGAAAAAGATTTTTATTTATTTTTATTTTAAAATAAATTAACATCTAAAATAATTTTTAAATATTTTTATGAGGTATTAATATTATTAACTAATAATTATTATTAGTATTTATTACTAATATATAAGTGTCATAAGTAAGAAGTAACATAATCGTATGAAAACTCACAAGCTTTTTTTTTACTATACCTACTTTTTATATTATTATAATTTATAAATTTATAATAAATAAATATGACATAGGTATCAGGTATGGATATAATAAAATATTTTATTAAAAAATTAAATCACAAAATAAGAGTTGATACAGTGATAGTGTTTTTTATGGGATACAGTCATACAGGAGTAGAAAGGATAGTATAGGTATTCTATTCTAGAGGATAGTAGGAATTTTGATTAAAATTTGAATGCAATGATGAATCAACATTTTTTTTCGCATTTGAAAAAAACGATTTTGCAGAGCGAAGTTCATGTCAGTTATAGGATATTGATTGAAATGTTTACATTTTTATTAAACATTTAAACCGCATATATATTAATTTAGATTTAAATTTTCAAAGTATCTATAAGAGTTCCAAAATTTTATCACATATATTAAGCACAAATATGAACACTCAATAAAATTTTAAGTCTTTAAGTTTAATATTGATTGAGTTATCGCAAAATATTTTGAAATTGATTTCGTCGAAATTTCAGTTTTCGTGAAAAATGCCGTATTTTTGTCATTTTTTGGTAGTTTTTCATATCTCATGAGCTCAATTTTGAAAAATTCGAAAAATTACTAAAAAAAATTACCAATCCACATTCCTAATATGAATAATATTTAATATATTTATATTTATAATTTGTATTAACAATTTACTACTTACTAACGGAGTAATTAAAAATAACTATAATAAGTGATATATGCAAAATGCAATTATATAATATAAGTCGTAAGTGTTATGAACAAACATAGTCTGAGTCTGAGACCAACAGTGGCGTAGTGAGGAACTTGGTGGCCCTAGGGCCATAAAAGACAGAGGCCCTCTTTAACACAGAAATTTAATTATAATACAAATATAAATTATTCAATAATGATTCATGAACTAATAATAATTATTATAAAACATATTTTTAGATTCTGAGCGAAGCGAAGAATGTATTGGTTTTACAATGATGTGTGATTTTTTTTTTTTTTTTTTTTTTTT
>JAIUCT010000007.1:3521308-3612224 GCA_021307375.1 Tetraneura akinire | reverse complement strand
GTGTACAAAAATACTACCCGAAATAATGCTCCGATTTTCACGAATAGGGTATGTTTCCGGTAGCAAAGTGGACGTAGTTGGTACTTTACTTAGGTCATTTTTTGAATTTCTCAAAATTGACGCTATGCGGTAGAAAAAACGGCGAAAAAATGACGAAAAAACTGCATTTTTCGCGAAAAATGAAATTTCGACGAATTCAATTTCTATATTTCACGATAACTCAGGCAATTTTTAAGATAGAGACCTGAAATTTTTTTTGGATGTTCACATAGCTACTATATATATGTGGTATAATTTTGGAACCGTTACATTAATTTTTTTCCAAAATCTAGGACTTTGAATATTTCGTAAAATTCTCGTTTTTACGTATATAATGTGTGATAAAATTGTCAATTTTGGGTATTTTAGTCTGAAAATTTTACTGAAGTATACTTACATATTACTTAACATCATACTAAAATATTAGAAAAATCCATTGTCAAAATTTTTTTTTATAGCCGTTTTAAGTTGATATTTTTAGGAAAACGAAAATTTTAGAATCCATACATATAAATAAATATTCTGAAAACACTTTTACTACCCGAAATAATGCTTCGATTTTCACGAATAGCGAGTTTCAGATGTAAAAGTGGATGTAGATGGTACTTTATTTAGGTCATTTTTCGAATTTCTCAAAATTGACTATAAGCGGTAGAAAAAACTTCGAAAAAATGACGAAAAAACGGCATTTTTAACGAAAAATGAAATTTTAACGAATTCAATTTCTATATTTCACGATAACTCGGGCAATTTTTAAGTTAGAGACTTGAAAATTTTTTTGGGTGTTCACATAGCTATTATATATATGTGGTAAAATTTGGGAACCGTTTTTTAAATTTTTTTACTAAATATAGGACTTCGAATATTTCGTAAATTTATCGTTTTTACGTATATAATGTTTGATAAAATTGGTAATTTTTGGTATTAGGGTCTGAAAATTTTACTGAAGTATACTTACATATTACTTAACATCATACTAAAATATTAGAAAAATCCCTAATCTCAATTTTTTTTTATAGCTGTTTTAAATTGATATTTTTAGTTCAAACGAAAATTATAATCTGACTGAACTTCGCTCAGAATCGTTTTTTCGAATGCAATGGTTTATCATTGCATTCAAATTCTAAGTAAAATTAAACGCTATGATCCGCACACCTGTATCCTGTGCGGCAGGAGTATCAGCTCATCTTTTTCGTTTCGTATTTTAGACCAAATTTTTTTCTACGTCAATATAATTTTTAAAAAAAATGTTCAGTATTTTTTTTTATGTAATAATAAAAGTCTGTGGCCCCCAACTTCGACTCACCTTAGGGGGCCCCGGGGCCCCGGCGGCCCCGGTCTAAATACGCCCCTGGAGACCAATCTAACATAATATTATTATCTTTACGAATATCACTTATGTATCACCACGACACCACTACCACTTGTTAATTATATTACTATTGTTAACTAT
This sequence comes from Tetraneura akinire, assembly GCA_021307375.1. Classification (NCBI taxonomy): domain Eukaryota; kingdom Metazoa; phylum Arthropoda; class Insecta; order Hemiptera; family Aphididae; genus Tetraneura; species Tetraneura akinire. Next base: position 3,610,732 of record JAIUCT010000007.1, on the reverse strand, counting down.
TGCTATAGATACGCACTAAATATAGCAATACTATATGTAGTATGTAATATGTATTATGTACTTACTATACTACTAACCATAACGTCCATAACTAAATTAGGTACTTGGTACTACACTACTACCTAAAATATGTTAAATAAAATAATAAAAAAAACTACTGCAATTAGTGTTATTAAATACGTTTAATTCAAATTTACTGATTTTTAGAATTTATTCGTCAGTTTTATTTTTATAATTATTTAATATTTATAGTTGGGTATCTATATGAATACCAATATTTTTATTTATTATCAATATTCAATATAAATAATACAAATGAAAGTGATAACTCTATGAAATATTGAAATTTTCATATTTGAAATTTTTAAATGTGTAGCACTGTAACTAATAAGGGAATATTGCATTCAATAAGGAAATAAGATATACCATATGTACTATTAAAATGCGTTTTCGAATTTTATGTTTATATTATTCAATTGATATTTTCAATATAAAGAGTAAAAATCATCCGAAGTATTTATTTTAAAAATTTACGAACTAAATAAAAACTATGTTTTAAATTCTAAACAAGTTTCCTAGTCCTATGTTAAAAAAGAAATAAAAAAGAGCTGATACTCCTGCCGCACAGGATACAGGTGTGCGAATCATAGCGTTTAATTTTAATTCGAATTTGAATGCAATGATAAACCATTGCATTCGTAAAAACGATTCTGAGCGAAGTTCAGTCAGATTATAATTTTCGTTTGAACTAAAAATATCAACTTAAAACAGCTATAAAAGAAAATTGAGATTAGGGATTTTTCTAATATTTTAGTATGATGTTATGTAATATGTAAGTATACTTCAGTAAAATTTTCAGACCCTAATACCAAAAATTGCCAATTTTATCAAACATTATATACGTAAAAACGAGAATTTTACGAAATATTCAAAGTCCAATATTTTGTAGAAAAATTAACATAACGGTTCCAAAATTTTACTACATATATATAATAGCTATGTGAACACCCAAAAAATTTTTCAAGTCTCTATCTTAAAAATTGCCCGAGTTATCGAGAAATATAGAAATTGAATTCGTCAAAATTTCATTTTTCGTGAAAAATGCCGTTTTTTCGTCATTTTTTCGAAGTTTTTTCTAGCGCTTATAGTCAATTTTGAAAAATTCGAAAAATGACCTAAATAAAGTACCATCTACATCCACTTTTACATCTGAAACTCGCTATTCGTGAAAATCTAAGCATTATTTCGGGTAGTAAAAGTATTTTCAGAATATTTATTTATACGTATGGATTCTAAGATTTTCGTTTTACTAAAAATATCAACTTAAAACGGCTATAAAAAAAAATTTTGACAATGGATTTTTCTAATATTTTAGTATGATGTTAACTAATATGTAAGTATATTTCAGTAAAATTTTCAGACCTACATACCCAAAATTGCCAATTTTATCAAACATTATATACGTAAAAACGAGAATTTTACGAAATATTCAAAGTCCAATATTTTGTAGAAAAATTAACGTAGCGGTGTCCATTATTATTATATTACTTAGGTGTAGTTGGCAATTTTAGATTCTGAGCCAAGCGAAAAGAGTGTAGGTATTGGCTTTACAATGATGTGTTTTTTTTTCTTTTTCTTTTTCATGTCTGAAGACCCTTTTACTACTCGAAATAATGTTTCAATTTTCACGAATAGCATATTGGAAAGTGGATGTAGTTAGGATTATATTTAGGTTATTTTTCGAATTTCTCAAAATTGACTCTATATGCGAGATGCGACAGAAAAAACGACGAAAAAATGACGGAATTTTTCACGAAAATTGAAATTTCGACGAATTCGATTTCAATATTTCACGATAACTAAGACAATTTTGAAGTTAGAGACTTGAAAATTTCATTGGATGTTCACATAGGTACTATATATATGTGGTAAAATTGTGGAACAGTTACATTAATTTTTCTACGAAATATAGGACTTTGAATATTTCGTAAAATTCTAGTTTTTATGTACATGTTTGATAAAATTGTCAATTTTGGATATTAAGGTCTGAAAATTTTACTAAAGTATACTGACATATTACCAAAATATTAGAAAAATCTCAAGACTCAATTTTTTTTTATAGGCGTTTAAAGTTGAAATTTCAATATAATTAATAAGTAGGTACGACTGGTACGAGTATTTACGAGTAGTTATATGTACCTATTCTTCTTCTTATTTTTCATTTTCATTGCATTCAAATTTTAATTAATATTAAATACCTACTATGATTTGCACACCTGTACCCTTCCGGCAGGAGTATCAGCTCTAATTTGGCAAATCAATTTCACCGCTTTGGTGACAGTTATATTATTATTATAATAGAATACCTGTTACCTGTATGTATTTTTCTGTATATTATAATATATTTCTGCCAAAGTTTCATATAGGTAATATACAGTGCTTGATTTAGGGGGGGTGGGTTACCTCTTCTATTTTATTTTTTTGAGCGTAGCTGTGTAGCCCTATACTAAATCCCCTATGACATTACATGTACTTAAGCATATTAGGGGGACACTAATTTTTTTTAGTCTGATAGACCCCTTTCTTTTTTTCTCCACTTCTAACACTAGTAATATAATATGGATAGTAATTAAATGAAATTTTTATTTACTTATTATTTACAAGTATTATATGATATATAATATTACAATAATACATTCTACGTCTACCACATTTGGAACTGAAAATCGATATCCAATATTCGCTAACTATCATAAAGTCTACTAATGTCTTAAAATCATTATTGTGTTCGGGGAAATGCATTTATATCTAGAATATATAAGTTCTACGTAATTTAATTTCTGGGTATTCGAAAAAGCTAACTTAAGTAAAGAAAAACCATTTGTACATTACAATGTATTTTGTAATAAACATTTAGTTACAATTTGTGACTAAAAACCAATGATTTTAAATTTAATGCATAAATGATACCTACAATACTCATATTATATATTATCTATATATTGTACCTATGTCACCGCCATCGCAACCGCTGCAATGTGTGCGATTATTACTGCCACCACCATCTCGGCAGTGTGTCATATGTAAATAAAGTTCTTACTTATTACTTTATTAGTAGACAAATATTACATTGGTATTTGGTAACCTATGGTACCTATCTAGACACCTAGTGATATATTTATTGTCATGCGAGGATATTGAATAAATAAAATTTGAAAAATTATTTTGGATTTTTGGATATTAGTAAAGGAAATTTTATTCAAAATTCTTTAACTATACATTTAAAAATTCATATTCAACATTATCATAACACCAATATTATATGCCAAAAATCATTATTTTTTGGTCAGAATGTCAAATATTGATTAGGCAAGTTGTTTCTTTACTTTAATAACTAATCAGTAATCATACAATTTTTTTTTTTCATTTAATAGAATAATCTATAACACTTAATATATTTTTTATAAAACACATTTTCTATTTAATCGTTATAATAATTTAAAAATTAGTGATATTTTAAATGTTTTGGCTGTTACGTGTATGACGTATGAATAAAAATGATATGTGTATGTGGGTAGAAATGTAAACAGATAATTGATAAATGAATATGAAACCTGAAAATTTGATTTAAAATTTAAATAGTATATTATAAAATATAAAAATCATTTACCTACTTAATATTATCTCTAAACACTCAAATTTCCCACAAATTTGATACCTAGTACAAAACCAATAGTTATATCTCTGAACTAATATAAAAACTTCTATTATAAGGTATAATAAATTAAATGATATAATTTAAATAATGTGTTACGATAAAAATATTACTTATTTTGGAATTAATATAATGTTAACAAGTTGGCGTTACATTTTATTGAAAATATTATCCCTATTAGATAGGATAAACAATTTAACACTATAATTTTTATTATTTAATTTAAAACTTTAATAAAAATAATTTTTTTATTATTTTAGTAATTAAAAATGTTAATTTAATGATTTTAATAATTTTTATCAGTGTTAAATAAAAATTGTATTCTAACAATATTCCATTAATCCTACATATTTTTTAGAATAATTAAAGCAGTAAATGTATTATTAAATGCATATGACTATAATAATTTTAAAAGAAGTAAATATATTTATTTTATAATACAAAATGTATTTAAATAAATTGTTTAACCATGGTATAAAGTTCTTAAGTATAATATAGTAGAATGCTAATATTCTATTTCCATACTTCATCGCCAACATATTGTACATAAATATAACCAATTTATAATCTAATTTCTTTTTATACAATTACGAAGAATTTTCAATGATTTTTCAAAATGTATTTTAGATAAACGGATTGCTTTATTGTAATATAAATATTTAGGAAACAAAACTTAGATTATAGTTTGTTATAATAAAATATTTTTAAAACTGTAAAAAATGAAATATATTTTATTGTGAATTGCTGCACTAGTATACTGAATAGTATATGAGAGAAAATATGTTATAGTATTTATGCAGTTTTTGCTCTGATAGCTGCACGCTTTCCAGTGACGGCCTATAATAAAAAAAATAATAATAATATTAATTCAAGAAAAATGAATTTGAAAACAAATATAATTGTGCTAAACTATCCAATTTATATAAAATTGAATTAATATACAAGAAAATATGCTATGTAATAAATTATATATAAAAGTATATGTTTAAAATGTTTTTCATAGAAATTCAGTTACTCATTCAGATAAATTAAATAGTTCAGCTCAACAAAACTATAAGTTTGATTTCAATTTAATAATTAAATTGGCTTACTTGGAAACCAGATTTAATACTGGCAACAGAACACCGTGATCCACAAATTTCACATTGTAAGAAAAACAAACGAGTATCTTTCTGTAAAATTGTTTCAGGTGAACGACACGTGTGACAGGTAACATATTCTTTGATATATCTTCGAAGTACATTTTCAATTTGTTTTTGTTGAAAACGTCCTTTGATTATAAGTTGGCTATTACCATCTACTGAACCACTAGTACCCAATTCAGCTAATAAGAAATCTAATAAATGTTTTGGTTGTCGATGCAATCTAAACAATAAATAATTATAAAATATGAGAAAATATAATAAAAAAAGTATACTTACGTTTTGCATATTTCTGTAAAGTTTGCAAAAGATGTTTTTTTTGTACCTATTCGAACTACTTGTGGAGGACGCATGACAAATTTTTGTTTTTTACCCGCAACCATATCTGGATTTTTTTCTCGCATTATCTCAAATACTCTAGTTAAAAGTTCATCGTAAGTGTAATCACGGTCAGAGCCAAACCAAGTGTGACTTTCACCATCAGTATCTAAACAATATAAAAATTATTCATATAAAACATTCCATTACTTATTTAATGGTAAGTAAATAAATTATATTTATTAATTTGTCATCATTGTTACTGAGTATGATTTACTTATTAATTTTTACAATTCTATCTTTAAAAAAATAGTTCAATTTTAGGATTTAAAAGTAACCATTATAATAAATTTATAACAGTACTTAAAATAATAACTTTCTTTTTAACTTGACTTAATTTAAAACTTTAATATTTATATTGAAAGTTGTTGACAAACCTTGATTCTTAATCCAAACATTTAAAATATGTCCATAACTGAATCAAATTATAAAAAAACTATTACCAATATTATAGTTTAAATTTTTTAAAAAAAACAAGGGAAGGGATACAGGTGTAAAGAGGATACTGTTTAATTTTGATGAATATCAATCAATGCAATGATAAATCGTTAGTCATTCTCATTACATTCTTGTAAATGTTTTTGGACGAAGTTCATCAGATAATATATATACTGATTAAAATTATTACATTTATCAGTTCTAGTTAAATATAAATAATTTTTTATAAAACCTCTAAATGAATCACCTAAATACCTAAATCTGACAGTACTTTGTTCAGAATCGTTTTTGAATGTAATGATTTATCATTGCATTCAAATGTTAAACACTATCCTCTTTACACTTATATCCCTTCCCTTGCTTTTTATACTTTAAACAGCTACAGAAAAAACCTAAATTTAATAATTCACAATTAATTGGAACAGAGTTAAGTAAAATGGATTTGAGCTTCATAATATTTTCAAAATTTCTAAAAAAATTTTGTCGTATTTAAATTATTATATAATATTGAATTATAATATGAAGAATCCATATAAATACTTTAAATATTGATTTTAGAACCTCAGCACACTACGCGATATCCAAGCAAAGTGAATGGAGATCCACACGCAACTGACGGTCGACACGTGCGACTAGCAGTGCTGATCGCCTGGGAGTCATATCGCGCATGTTGTATGTAATTTTTTCAATTCTTATTATATTATAATTATTTAAATTTTTTTAATTTTATTTGATTTGCATCATGGAGGTGTTCAACATAAAATTCGTTGGTGAGGTTGAAAAACACCCACATGTATACATACCATTCCTATGAATCTACTGATACATGGGAAAACAACTCTTTATTGGATCCATCAGAGATAACAGAATCTTCTGAAATACTAGACCAGCGACCCTTGCCTCAACTGGTGTCATTAAATATGCCTCCCCCTCCCTCAACACCGACACAATCAAGCATTCTATATTCAAGTCAGCCAGAGCAGGCTGAAAGTAAAAAAAATTGACAAAAAATGTCATCTTCATCACTTGAACTTGTCATGATTTGAAATTAAAAAAAAAAAACAAATCAAAGTCTTGCGAAAGTCAAAACAAGTTATGCGATTGACACTGTATGATTGACTGAATATCGTTTCGTGTTGGTGGACCTAAAATCGCTCAAATTGCACGTGTCGCATTTCTATTGCGTCGCGTGTGAATCGCGTAGTGTACGGAAGGCCTTACTGAAATTTCAACTTTAAACAACTATAAAAAAAAATGTAGACTTCAGATATTTCTAATATATCAGTATGCTTCAATAAAATATTACAATTTTTTTGGCTTTTTTTTTTTTATTAATTTTTATTATAACAAAAGTATTGAGAAATAATAAGAATATTTGTATGGATTCTAAAATTTTCGTTTAAACTAAAAATATCAAATATAAACAGCTATGAAAAAAAAAAATTGAGGCTTGGGATTATTCTAATATTTGGATATCGTGTTAAGTAATATGTGAATATGCTTCAGTAAAATTTTCAGAGCTTAAAATCCAAAACTGCCAATTTTATCAAACATTATATACATAAAAACGAGAATTTTACGAGTCATTTTAAAGTCCTATATTTTGTAGACAAATTAACATAACGGTTCCAAAATTTTATCACATATATATATATAATATATGTAGTACTCGTGTGAAAATCCAATAAAGTTTTTTAGTCTTTAACTTCAAAACTGCCTTTGTTATAGTGAAACATTAATATCGAATTCGTCAAAATTTTAGTTTATGTAAAAAATGCTGTATTTTATCATTTTTTTTTGGTCGTTTTTTCTATCGCATAATGTCAATTTTGAGAAATTCGAATAAACTATTAACTATATCCACTTTCCAACTGGAAACATATGCTATTTGTGAAAAATCAGAGTATTATATTGAGGTGCGTCCACATTTGAGCAAATTTGTGTGTGAGTTGTATTTATTTTCGACGCACACTTGTTCGCCTGAATTTTTTTATATTTTGTTATCGTGCGTCGTATTTTAACGCTCAGACGTTGCGGCGCAAAATTGCAAAACATTGTGTTGTTGTACATTCTGTACTTAGTGTACCTACTAACTGTGTAGTTTGTACCCGCGGTTTTTGTTTATTTTTTAGTTTATTTTAAGTATTTATTTTTAAAAATCTCAGTAATTATGAATGAGATTGAATTAAGAAAAAAAAAGCCGCAGCATTCATAGTTATTCACCAGTTGTTAAATAAAAAAAACAAAAAGAAGCCTCGGCAAAGACGTTTTGTTTTTGAAAAATGATATGGGTCTTTTGAATCCCATAACAGAGTACGTTTTTCGTACTCTTGTATAAGCAAGAGACAATCATCTTGGCACCACTCCATTGATAAATAAAATTGAATATATAATTAAAAAAATATCAAAGTTGGATGATCTATTCACTATGAGCGTGCGAAATAAAATGTGCGTAATAATATAAAGTTGTCCAAACTGAGTGCCGCACGACACAAATTCCTTTGATTATGAACCGGTGACCGACAGTAAGTCGGATCGTGTGCGTTGTATGCCGCAAACACAAACACAACGCACAAGCTTATCTTGACCGGTCCAAACTCGTCTAATTTTTGACGCACGCATGTTCGTCAAAATTCAAAATACAACGCACACACAAATTTGCTCAAATGTGGACGCACCTTTAGGTAGTAAAAGTATTTTCAAACATAAAAAAAAAAAATAAGACACATCATTGTAAAACCAATACATTTTTCGCTCCGCACAAAATCTAAAATTAACCTGTGAAAATCATAATTTATTTGTAATGTAATATGAAATGAAATATTATACATTTATAATGTTATTATGTTTCAGGACAAACATTCTTTGAAAATTAGAATTTTTTTAAAAAAAAATAATTGTATGTTTGGCTACATTTTTAAACAGTGTATCAAATTACAACATCAAGCTTTACTTTTTAATATTTTATAACAAGTTATTCAAATTATTAATAGTTTAAGAGCATAAATTCTAAAAATTGTCAATAGCTTCAATACTTCAGCTTTTTTTTAATTAATTAAAATAAAATAATTTATAGATAAATCACACAAAACAAACAATGATGCCTTTTACTAAATTAATACCTATATTTATACCTGTATTCTATTGTAAATATAATATATTATAAAATAAACATTATATAGATGATACATTCATATTTACATACAAATTAAACATTCATTATTTAAATCTAGTAAAAATAAAAAAAAATTTAACATTACAACTTATGGAAATATGAATGTTATTGGGTTTTTGAGCCCAATTGGTCTTTAAAGGTTTTTGAAATTAAATGTAGAGTATATCAATTAACTGATATTCTACTAAGCTTCAAATTAATTTTTTTATATTCTACTACCTTGATATTTATTAATTATAATTCTACGAATACAAAAAATGATTTATTATAATATGAAGAAAAACTAAGTTTTTTTTTGAGTAAATTAACAAGTATTCCTCTACATTAAAACTAAAACCTTATCAAAACCCTTACCAGACTCAAAATTCCATTGTTCTTCGTTAAAGCATGTAAATTTGAATAAAAACGTATAACTATTTTATTTATATTGTAAACTTTAATAAATGTTTAATAATTTAATAAATAATAACAATGCTTACTATCATCAAATTTATCACCCTTCTTATCCATCTCTTCAGCAACTAATTCATCAATATCCTTCTTCTTTTTCTTTTTCTTTTTTGCTGTTAAGAAATCTATTTTTAAATCCAAACCATCCTGCATCCCAACAATAAATTAAAAAACTTAATATATTAAAAAATAAAAATAAAATTGAAAGAAAAACTAACATCCATAGCATCATCTTGACCATCACCATTTTCCATCATAGATGATGTATCCGGCAATGCACTCTCTAAATCATCTAAATTGATAGTGACCTTTTTTTTCTTTTTTTTCTTTTTACCAAAATTATCAAGATCCAGGGTTCCATCTATAAAAGTAAAAATAAATAACTTTTTAGATTTATTATAAATAGATAATACAAAACCACAATTAGTTAATATAACATATTACAATCTTTCTTAATATTAAAAATATTATTTAATTTATTTGTTTTCAATAATAATTATAGTAAAAATATACATACCATCTAATTCTTCAGACTCTGGTACTGGGTCTTGGTTTTCTTTATCTAATGTTTGTTCATTTATACCATCAACACCACTTTCAGAAGTTAAAGCACTGTCTAAATCAAACTTCTTCTTCTTTTTCTTCTTCTTTATAGAAGGATCAAATAACTAAAAAACAATACAAAATAATATCTATATTAATCCATTTAGACATATAGTTTTGATTGAATTTCAATGTAAAAAAAAACATCAAATAGCTACCTATTAAATTATTTTCATAATAATCGTTCAAGTTAAATTACACATATTAAATTGACAAATTTGTATTATTTGATAAGTACGTATACTTGCTAATAATACAACCATATGCATTAGATATATGTACCATTAAAATGTCATTGATACTTTTAAATTTAAAAAATGATTAATCTATTAATAAAATCAATAAGTACTATTTTAATTTGTTGTGTTATTAATCAAAAATCTACTTATAATATAATAAAGTTATTCGATAGGTACGTGAAAATTACAGCATCAAATGATTGATCTTTATAATCGAATTGTAATACAATAATTAACAATATTATTAAAAACTCAACTACTACTAGATTTTAAACAATAACATAAACCATTTGGAATTAATATAGAAGCAGTATGGAATATCTCCAAGATAAATTAAATTTGTAAACATTGTTTAAATTATTTATTATATTTGACCAAGAAAACAATAAATTTTAAAATTAATACTACTTTGTCATACTTACAGTTTCTTCTTCTGTCATTTTAAATACTATTTAATTAATAAAAGCCTAAATAATTTACAATAAAACACCGGAATACCCGTCTTAAAAAACTGGACGACAAAGTATTTAAAGAGGAAAAATGTGGCTGTGGCCACTAGGCAGTGCACTAATGTGTGTTGAGAAATGTTGCATCAGCCCCAAATAACCAATGTGGCCAATGGACAGAAATCAAACGATATGGCATTGAGTGATAGGTAGTAATATATAATAATTAGTTTATTTAATAATTTACATAATTAAAATTGTAAATAAAAATTTGTAAACTAAACACAAATCGTTTTAATAATTGACGATTGAATGTAGTTTAAAACGAAAAAGATGTTAATTTAATTTAAATATTTTATTATATCATTTAAAACGGGACAGTATATTATCACAGTAGTAGCTACACTGTGTTGTTTTATCTATTTTTTGTTTTTTTTTTTTTTAATTTTTTTATTAATATTATCGCGAAATGAGAATAACAATAAAACAAAAGAAAATTTTCACTGGAGCCAAAGTATCAAAATGAAAATTAGAAAATTTTCTTTTTCTTCCTCATTCCATTGACAATAGTGAATTGTTTAATAGAAATATCCAAAAGTCATAATCCATTACTACTTAAATGAAAAAAAGCCAAATTTTATGCCTGTGATCAAATATTTTATATTTCTAATAGTATGTATACATTCAGCTCTACGGCCGTTGTACTCTTGATAATTATCAGTGACATTCAAGGTATGGTGTTACAGTGTTTGATGTATATTATAATATATTTTTCACATTTTGATGTTAAATATGTTATTATTTTTTAGGAAAGCGTCTCAGTAAATATGTGTCACATTATGAACCTGTTACGTATGATCATGAACTCTTGGCCCAAAGTCATGATAGGGCTAAAAGATCAGTAACTAATAGTGACAGTAATTTGCATGTAACGTTTAAAGCGCACGGCCATAATTTTAAGCTAAGACTTCGTCGAGATTTAGAAACATTTTCAAACACTATCGAAGTGTTAGATAGTTCAGGCAATCAGATACATCCTAATAATGTAGATACATCCCACATATATCATGGACATATTATTGGTAAGTAGTTTTTTATTATTACATTTCTTAATATATATATATATATTTTTTTTTTCAAAAATCAATTATGAATAATAAATAATATTCAGACTTCAAGGTATTCAATTTCTTTAAAGAGTTATTTGTATGTTGAATTTCTAAAATATTTTTGTTATAATTTGTAAATAATGTTTTGGGACATACTCAATATTGATTAACTTAGGTAGGTAGGTATATTTATGGAATGTGTATTATGATGTTAACCAATATTAAAATTTAGTGCAAAAATATAAATTATTAAAAAATAATAAAAATACATCTATATGAATGTGAAATTTAATTTCAAAGTACCTACCTATTTAAATTTAGTGGAAATAAAAGATATTTATTATTTTTTACTTATATAAACTAAATAATTTATATGTAAATTGTAATCGTTATAATTCAAATACCTATGCTTATAATAAAACCAAATATGTTATATTTAGAATAATGAATTATTGAATAATACAAAAATAAATATTGAACGTAACTAGAGGTGTCATAATGTTTTATTAGTATTTGTATATTAAAACATATTTATGAATAATATTTTTGCTAGTATAGTCTTCAGGTGACCCATATTTAGGACACTTATCATTTATTGTGACACATGTGCAGTTTTGAAAATTACATGAAATACATCAGGGGAGAGGGAATACATATTTTGTGATTTAAAATTTGTTTGATTATTCTATCAGTTTTATGCTATAATTTATAAATTGTATTATATTTCTTTTTTCTGTACTGGCAACATATGTTAATAATAGGTAATAAAGCAATAAATAAAGCAATAAATAAAGTAATCAATAAAGCATAAATTATAAAAAAAAAGAAGAGTATACTATATATTATATAGTACCTATGTCAACACCCAAAAAAATTTTCAAGTTATTGTCTGAGTTATTGTGAAATATTGAAATCAAATTCCTCGAAATTTCAGTTTTTGTATCGTTTAGGGTCAATTTTGAGAAATTCGAAGAATGACCTAAATAAAGTACCAACTATATGCACTCACTTACCAACCAGAAACATATGCTATTCGTGAAAATCGGAGCATTATTTCGGGTAGTTAAAGTTAAAAAAAAAAAACATCATTGTAAAACTAATAGATTCTTCGCAGCCACCCAGAATCTAAAAAAGTGGCAGTTATTAGAATGTTTATAGTGATAATAGAAACATATATTCTTTTATTGAGTCTCATAATTTTTTTACTTTCCTATAACTAGTATTGCTGCTTAAAATATTTACGTTTTTTAATTTGAAACAAATACTAAATACTAAACATTTTGACATCATTCTATAAGAAGTCCAGGCATCTAGTATTATGAAAGATTTTAAATAATTATGTGTTATATTATACATATTGCATATTTATGGCAATAATATTTTATCAAATATTTCATCATTATTTTACTTTTTTTTCTTTTTAAATAGATGAAGCCAACAGTGCAGTATTTGGTTCAATAATTGATGGAATTTTTGAAGGGAAAATCATATCACCAAAAAAAGGAAACTATTTTGTTGAAAAATCTAGAAAATATACTCATCCTCATGGTCATCTTAAAGATGATGAAAATTTTCATTCTGTTATTTATAAAGAAGATGATGTAGATAATCCATATCATAATTCATCTAGTAAGTAATATAATTATAATTTAATTTTAATTGTGTAAAATATTTTTATTTTTATTTCAGGTCATTTTAGTGGATGTGGAGTAGCTGGATCTACAAAACGAAATATGGAAACTATCCAATATTCTGGTAATCCATGGATTGTTCAACAAGATGATGAAGAAAGACCTGCTTATAAATATACAAAACAAGCAGCTAACAATCATCATCATGGCCCTGTTAGAATTAGACGTGCTACTAAGCCTAAAGAAGAACGCAACACTTGTTCTTTATTCATACAAACTGATCCTTTATTATGGAGACACATAAAAGAACAAGTAATGTTACTCAAAATATTATTATTTTGTGAGATATTATCATAAAAACTATATATTATTATATATATGAGTCCCTATTTCCCATTGTTACTTTATAACTAGAAAACGCCTTTACTTGATTTTTTCAAATGAAAGAGTACATCACGGATAAGTTTTTAGGCTTAATTTTAATTTTTATAAGATAATAGAGGAATTATTTAATTAGAAATTTAATTTAATTTTAATATTAGTAACTATGATAACTCAGCACGGAAAAAAATACATGTCATGCATTTTCATCATTTTTCACAGTTCATTCGATCTAAACATTTATCCAGTTTTTAAATTGTTAAGTGAGGTTTTTTAATAATTGTTTGTTCTTCGCAATTAGTTCACCGTAATCACGTGTAATATTAAAAGTACAATATTGATTTTCAATAAATTTTGTTAAACTAACATATAGTATACATGATTTTATATTAAACTTACTCTGCGATATATTATTTCATTAAAAAAATAAAAACAGTTTTTCTACACTTTTTGATTTATTTATAAATTAACATTATGGGTATAATAAACTTAAATTGAATGCCTTATTTATCTAACGAGAAATCAAACAAAACACTACTACAAAGTACCATACTTGATTCACAATAAGAAGGAACTATGGTAGCACCCAGTTTTCATTGGCGGCGGTCAGGTCACATCTTACTGTTTCCCTTTACACTCAATCATCAGTTGTGACTAAACTAACTGCCACATGCGTGTGTCATCGTAAATGTCTTGTCACAATACATGGCACCACGATTCAAAATAATGCATTTTAAATTATGTGTAAATATAAATAGTCGATATAAAACTAATGCGTTGCTCCTGTTGGTGGCATTGTACGAATCCACAGATGTAACACAGCCCCACCTACTGCACAGAAGTTTGCTGCTGTGGTTCCTTTTTATTGTGAAACAAGTATAGATATTTTTTTGTATATCAACTAATAATAAAATTCTATTTTTATATTTCAATATTCTTATTGAATGATATTCCATTCATTATGTTTTCACCTATATTCTATATATTATATATTTTTAGTGAATATTTAAATATTCACAACTTTATACGATTTTGTAAAAATATATCTTTTTTTTTTTTGTATTAGTGATCCTTATCATCTTATTTATTTCAATTATTACAAAAACAAAAATGAATGATAATATATTAAATATAATGAATATAATGAATGATATTTAAAGAAACTAAATAAAAATATATAGTTATATTTTTAGACCTAGTTGTAGAATATTATTAATTACTGATTTGATAAAAAAACACATATTTACTTGAAAGAGAATCTGTATAAGAGAAAATTAGTCTAACAGGAAAAAATAAGGATTTAAGAGAATGTCTATTATGGGAAATAGCTGGACAATTAAAAAGAAGTTAAGGTCACAATCCCCCCCCCCCCCATAATTAGCAAGAATGCAGGAGGAGCTATGATAACCTAACTTAAAATAATTATAAGGTAACAAATATTACCTAAACACAGTCTAGAATAAAAGACAAAGTCAACATCTAAATCCTGAAATCAAAGTTGAGTAGGAATAACAGGAGAAGTTAACTTATAAGCAGGGAAATAAGAATTAGGAAAGAATTCATATTCTAACAATCATAGTTTATTGTTGTTTCGACAAAGAAGAGGAATAAATTACTGAAATAACATGAGATCCCAATAGAAAACGTTATTGATGGAACAAGCAAGAATATTTGTTTTGTCATTAGTTATAATACCTATGTGGCCAGGAACTGAATGTGTTACATTCATTTATAAAAGAAGAAACAAGGAGAAAGGTTAGCAGAAGACTGGATTTGAAAATGAGGAACGATTATGCATATCCATTAGCAGAAGAATTAAACAATACCATTTGTAAAAACAAGAGTACATTATGATCATTGATAATTGATTTATTGGTTACAAATATTATTAGTAATGTAAGGAGGCCATTGAGTGATGTTCAGAGGGTGTACAGCCAAGAAAATTAGAATCGCCCATAATTTAAAATATGAAAGTAAGAACATCATACAAAAGGTATCATAAAAAGGGAGTTTGTAAACTTTGGTATTTGTGTTGCAAAGATTTTTGGCCCTAAATTTAATCTTACCTATAATAAGCAAATATAGTTTAAAATTTTGGTATTATAAAATTATAACTCTGAAACGCTTAAAAATTTAAATATAAAATATGAAATACTCGCAATACCCCAATTCGGCAATTAACCACTATATCTATTTTTCACTCTTCAAAATACTGTTGAACTTAATAATCACTTTTATACTAATTATTTTATTTTTGTAGGTTGGTTATGATAAAACAAAGACAAGGGAAGAAATATTATCATTAATAGCGCATCATGTAACTGCAGTTAATTATATCTACAGAGATACCAAATTTGATGGCCGCATTGAACATAGGAATATTAAGTTTGAAGTCCAACGTATTAAAGTAACTATTTGTTAATAAGAAAGTCATCTAGATATATAATATTTTTGATAAAACTTAAATAATTTATAATAAACCTATATTAAATATTAATAATTTAATTATTTAAAATAAATATTTAATTACTTTTTTAGATTGATGATGATGAGCCTTGTGATCACAAGTGGTCTGGCGAACAAAATCCATTTTGTATGGAAAATATAGATGTTAGTAATTTTTTAAATCTACATTCCTTGGGGAACCACGAAGACTTTTGCCTAGCATATGTATTTACCTACAGAGATTTTACTGGAGGCACTTTAGGTCTTGCTTGGGTTGCCAGTGCATCTGGTAATTTAATTACTTCAATAAAAAAAAGTATTTGTTGTAATTTTTTTTTAATGTTAAATTAGGTGCATCTGGTGGAATTTGTGAAAAATATAAGACATATACAGAAACTATCGGAGGTTTATATCAATCAACAAAACGTAGTTTGAATACGGGTATTATTACGTTTGTTAACTATAATAGTAGAGTACCGCCTAAAGTTTCACAGTTAACATTAGCCCATGAAATTGGCCACAATTTTGGTTCACCAGTATGTAGAGTATTTTTGGAATTTATAATTTATAAATATTAAAGATCGTGTATATATTTGTGTTTTAAATTATAGCATGATTATCCATCAGAATGTCGGCCAGGTGGTTTAAATGGAAATTACATTATGTTTGCATCCGCCACTAGTGGTGACCGTCCAAACAACAGTAAATTTTCTTCATGCAGTATAGCTAATATTAGTAGTGTATTAGACGCCATTCAAGATAACAAGAAAAGGAATTGTTTTAAAGGTTTAATTTAAAATATTATAATTAGTGTGAAATGATTATTAAAATTTCTATATAACAGCAAGCGAAGGAGCATTTTGTGGGAATAAAATTGTTGAAGATGGTGAAGAGTGCGATTGTGGATATGACGATGAAGAATGTGATGATAAATGTTGTTATCCTAGACAAGTAGGTGATAAAGATAAGTTTCGTAATATTTCAGCTAAAGGTTGTGCACGCCGATCTCAGACTGAATGCAGGTATATATAATAATATATATTTATAATCATTTTTTATTGATTAATTTTTTTTTTTTTTTAGTCCTTCACAAGGGCCGTGTTGTTACGCAGATACCTGTCGCTTTATTCCTTCTAGTAGATCAGTTATGTGCCGTGGTGAAGGTGATTGTAGTTATAGTTCTTATTGTGATGGTACCTCACCAGAATGTCCAGTACCACCACCTAAGCCTAATAAGACTCGTTGTAATGAAGGGACACAGGTTAATAAATTCTTTTAATTTCTTAAAAAATTTATAATTGAAGTTCAATAATATTATCTGTTGTTTTAGCTTTGTATTAATGGTGATTGCACTGGATCAATTTGTTTGGAATGGGGATTAAACGAATGTTTTTTGACATCTCAAATTATACCCAACATTGATAAACGCAAACTTTGTGAGTTAGCTTGTATGAATGGTACTGATTCACAAACTTGTCGATCAACTAGTGAATTTGCTGCTGCAGTTAATTTACCTCCGGGTGGTATTAGCTTAAGGCCAGGATCACCTTGTGATAATTTTCAAGTACATTGTCAACTATTAAAATTCATTTCAGAATAATAAATATTTCATATGTCTTTTATTTAGGGTTATTGCGACGTATTTTACAAGTGCAGAGCAGTTGATGCTGAGGGACCATTAGCTAGATTAAAAAATATGCTCCTTAATAAACAAACACTTCAAACTCTTCAACAATGGGCTTTAGTAAGTTAAAACAAATAGGAAAATATTACACATATTTACATATATTATTAATAGTACTTAAATTAAATTAAATTTGAATTTACAGTTTAATATTTACAATAAAGATAATATATACATGTAATTACTATTTAAATTAAGAAATAATTTAATTACTAATAATTATAAGATTATATTGAATATAATATATTTTTAGGAAAACTGGTGGGCGTGTATGTTAATGGGCGTTACATTTGTTATTATAATGGGAATATTTATAAAGTGTTGTGCAGTACACACGCCATCTTCAAATCCAAAGAAACCTCCTGCTCGAAGGTTTAGTGAAACTTTAAGACGGCCCATTACAACTCTACGTAGAATGGTAATTATTTACATATAATATATTATAATATTTATATTATAGTAAAAATTTTAAAATAGAAATTATCATGTCCCTAAAAATTAAAAAACTATTAAAATTGTATACATTGCATAGTCAATTAATTAATTTAATTTAGATAGTGACATTAAACTAGTAATTACTAATTATGTATTAAATTATTATTTAACCAATAAAAGATGTATATTTGAGTATAAAACAAATTTTAGACAATTCTCTACATAATTTAATCATATTAGTCATTAATATTTCTCTAATATCAACTTTAATTGTATTTTAATATATTATGTTTATATATAGCGGCATAATCATCACCCTCATTCATATGTCGCACAACCTAGATCAAGTAGAGTTCCAGCTCATGGTTATGGTGAGGGTAGAGGTCATTATTATGCACCAAGAGGTAGTACATGACTGAAGTAATAATTTTATTTACTTAATTTTTATTTTTTTATTTTATAGCATCTGCACCTCCTGCACATGGTCATTCAGATCGCCGAAATGCATTCCCAATGAGGCATCAGCCCCAACAGAAAGTGTGATAGTAAGTAATAATAATTTTTTTTAATTATAGTTACTTGAACTTTTATTACAGTTAAATGTGATTTTTGAAGTTAGCCCAGATAAATTAATAACAAGCTGGATATAAGATAGTCTAACTAAAATAACTGACAAAAATTGAATTTTTTTAGTTTATTATGATTTTAATTAATAATTATAATTCATTTATTATCTTTCATCATATTCCTATGGTATTTTCTATCGAAGCTATTGATTTAAATTATTTACTTATATTCCAATAAACTTCTGCTATTTCATAGATATGTTAAATTTAGATTATATTATAATATATTTCAATATATTATATTTTATCAGTGTTTTATTTACTTTCCATAACTTAAATTTTATATGAAAATAAAGTGTAATTTAAAATACTCAGAATCCATAAATAATGTATTATTTGTATTGGATTACTATATAAAATTATTTCATCTTAATCTAAGATGTTTAAAAAACTTTCCCTCTTCTCTCCCATAAAATTATCTTGGAATATATGGTTATATCAAATGAAATAACTTTATTTAATGCTATTTAATTGTAATCAAATTAAAATTGAAAATAATCATTTATCAAGAAATATTTTTATTAATATAATTTTAAATAGTTCAGTTTACTATTTATTTATAAATGTTTAAATTAACTTAATCATAAAACTACTCTACTATAGTAGTTGGTTAATTTATATTGGTTTTTTTTTTTTTTTTTTTAGTTGTCAAGTTGACACCCCTAAACCAAAGTTGATAACGTCAGTCCGGAATATTCGGTAATCGTATCATTATGGTTAGAAACTATTAAATTTATTTATATATTAACTTTTTTTGTACATAGCCGAATGGAACCAAAGTGATTGAATATACATAATATATAAATCATTTATAGTTGTACAATCACCCTGTGAGAGGTACTTATCACAAACAAAGGCAGATTATAATTTGACACTATAAATAGAAATATTTTAATTTCATTCCTTATAGTTATTCATTTATTTTTTATTTTTTTAATCTAATTTTTATGATTGCTATATTATATAGCATAATATCAAGAATTTTTATATATATATATATATATATCTTTATTTTAAATGTTCCTTACTTTTTATTCAAGATCAAGTATTTTAATAATTTAAATGTTTTATATTTTGTTATATGATATGGCATTTTGATATTAAATATTAATAATACACAAATAATTAATATATTAAAAATTAAAATAAAACAGATTTGAACATCTAATTTTAAACTTTTAGTTTCATTTTTTTATTTAATATATATAATTTTTTTAATATTATTTTATTCATTACTTTCTAATATTTTTTTATGTATCTGCCTTTGTTTGTTTGATATTTTCCCACCAATTATTTTATTTATAAAAAACAAAATAATGTTTATAATTATATATATATATATATATTTCAAAATGTATATTATCTTCCTATTATTTATATTAAAAATGAACAACATATTACCTACTTAAAATTACTTTATTTAAAAAATTCATTAATATAAATTAAAATAAAATGAAATATATGAATATTTCATTATAAAGATAATTTTTAATTTACATAATATATAAAAATAATAAATATATACATACATAAATTGAATACAGTGCTGCAATATCAGAGGATGCTAACTAACAGCGAGTTTAAGCCCTAGAATGTGACCTTCTTGACATAAAGTATTATAATTACAATTATTACTTTGCACCTTGGCCACTAAAACTATAGTTGCAGCACTGAATGAATATATAAAATAATAATGAGGGAGTCTCCAAAATAATAATTATAATTAAATAAATACAACTTATTGTCAAATAATTTATTTATAATATGTATTTTTAAAATAAAATAAAATTTAGTTATTTGTACATCTCATTTATGGACGTCTTTAAATTTCCATCAAAATTTAAGTTATATTTAATTATACATATTTTGTTTTGCTACCATTAATAAGTAATTTTTTTTAATTAATTTTTTTAAAGACCAAATTTTAAAAACTGTTAACTGCCCTACCATTTTAGTTTTCTACTTTATTTTTACTATTTTTTATTATAAATTAATTTTACTTTTAATAATATTATGATGTAAAATTATTGTGTTTAACTGGTTTGTTGTGCTATTTAAAAAAAAAAAAAACTGACCAAATAATTAATGTTTTTTTCTTTATACAAAACATACTGGACTTAAATGAATACTAAAACTTTGACCAACTTCATTAAAGTCTCGTAAAACAACATCTATAATTGGTAATCGAGATGGACGATTGGTTGTATATGAAATTGTTGTTTTAGCCCATTGGTCATTTCGAGTCTACACATAAAATTTAAAATAATTATAATTTTTTTTTTTTTTTTTTTTTTAATTCATATATTAGTAATTTACACTCACCTTGCATTCATCATCAATAATTGTATATCTTTTCATTGGATTTCCCTTTGGACCAATATCATCATCATTAAATCCAATTAATTTTAATCCTTTTTTGTATGATTTGGTTTCAGAATCAAAATAACCTATAGATTTCTTACAATGATACGTTAAATTTTGTGTAGCTGATACTGATAATAGTTGTAAAAAGCTAATTTGATTACTATCAGCTTTATAAGAAATTTGCTAAAAATTATAAACAATAATCAGAGTTAAATTATTATTATTTTTTTTTTTCTTACCTTTTGAACATTTTCTATTTCGGATAACCAAATTTCAGGTTGGACGTGTCTATTTCCAAAATCAATTGGACCAATATGATTAGGCTGAGGTATTACACATGTACTTTTCGTAATTGAATCACATTTTACTAACACTGCATCACGGACATCTCCTTCATTGGGGTCAATCCAATATTCTCCTAAAAAAATTTGGTTAAATAAGTATTATCACAAGTATTAAGAATGTATTTTTATACCGCTCTCAAAGTCAGGATAGGCAGCATATAAATCTTTACATGTCTTAGCTGGATAATCTTTATCACCATTTGGTTTTTTAAATTTCTCAAATGATGTTTTCAATTTTTGGTATGCAGTTAATATTAATTTACGTCTTTCCGTTTCTGTCATGCCATCTGGTTGATCTTGATGAACACCATCATTTGGACCCTATTTACATTAATTATTAATTACTTAAAAAATTAAATATCTGTATATATTTTACTTTGCTATGTCCTTGTGTTAATAAAGCTGACAAAGCAGCCATGTCATAGGCCAATGCTTCACCAGGTGGACCTGGTGGACCAGGTAATCCAGGTGTTCCAGGTATTCCATCAAAACCACGTTCACCGGTTAATCCTTAAATATGCATTTTGATAATTGTGTGTATTGAAAGATAGAAATATTAGAAAATATAGATAATAATTAAAATGTTAACCTCTAGGACCGGGTGATCCCATTGCACCGGGTAATCCAGGATTTCCATTATCTCCTGGTATTCCTAATAACAAAAAAACATTTTTATTTTATTATTACAATTTTCTCATTTAAATATAATTTATAATATTAATATTAAATATACTATATACCTTTTGGTCCTTGATCACCAGGAGGTCCAACAGGTCCAGGATATCCATTATCACCTAATAATTTCATAAATATATATTAGATATAATATATTATGTTTTGTTTGGAAAATCGTATATGGTAATTTCATGATTACGTCGAGCAATGCACACCACCCACGGTTATTTGTACAATAATATAATATTCTCGTTATAATAAACTATTTGTCATTTATATATTACTCCTGTGTTAATAATTTACCAACAACCTTCCAACCGTGTCATTGACTGTAATTAACTGTGATAGATAAATATTTTGAGAATTAAAATTCTTACCTTTTTGACCATCAGCTCCCGGAGTCCCTGGTAGTCCTTGTAAACCCATTAAACCTCTATGACCTATATAAATAAAATTTGTATTTTTAATTGATAGGTATTTTATAAAGTATATTAAATAATATAAAAGCTGAAAAATATTTAAAAAATAAATATTAAATCAAATAATTTCAAATGTAAATATAAAGTCATATAAGATAGAGATAACTATTGTTAAAAATAACCAACAAATAAATAGTTTCATATATCTCTGAATAGAATAATTGTATATCATGTTTACTTATATAATTTATAAATAACAAATAAAGTTACCTTTCATTCCATCAGGACCTATATCACCTCGATCTCCTTTATTTCCTTGAATTCCAGGAGGTCCTGGTTTACCCCTTTGGCCCTAAAGTATAGGCAAAAAACGTCATAATTTTTTTTTAAATTATTTAAATTGGGTATATATAACCTACAGGAGGCCCTTCTACACCTTGTGGACCAGTTTCTCCTCGTAATCCTCTTTCGCCTGAATTTCCAGTGGGACCAGGTAAGCCTTGTGGACCCTTAGTTAATAATAAAACACATAAATTAATAAGTAATTACATTATATCTTAATAAAAAAAAAAAATAATAATAAATAAAACTTACTATCATTCCTGGTGGACCAGGATTACCTAAGTTACCCGGAGATCCGGGAGGACCTAAAGTTTTATTATGAAATCAATTGTTGGTTAGTTAATTTTTAACATAAATTTAAATGCGAGTATATAATAATATATATAGCCATTTACCTTTATCACCAGGTCTTCCACTAATTCCTGGAGGACCAGGCAAACCAGTAGCTCCATCTTGACCTCTTTCGCCTATTATATATATATTTACATTAAGAAATAACAGCTATTATAATTTAATCTTTTTAAGATTAAATTTTGGTATAAATAACATATTTTTACAAACCTTGAGGTCCTGGAGCACCTGGTGGTCCAGCTAAACCTTGGAGTCCCTAAATAATAATACTCATTTTATTATTGACAATATTTTTAATTAAATATTTTTACCTGTAAACCATCTGAACCTGGTTTTCCTGGTGATCCTTTTTCACCCTTTAAATACATTTATTAAATTATAAATTATTATAATATTTTGATACCTATTAAAGTGTCTTATGTCTTATAAAGTTATAACTTAAAACTACTTAAAAAATAACTTAAAACCTTATTGCTACTCGTATTTGTTTTTTACGTTTAATAAACAATCAATAAAAAATGTATTTATTTTACCGATAATCCTTGATGTCCTCGCATACCTATAGGTCCTTGACTACCAGGAACACCCGTCAAACCTCTAAAATAATAAACAAATTAAAAAAAAAAAAAAAAAAAATTTAAAAAATTAATTGAATTTATTTTATATTATATGGAAAGCAAAAAATCAATGGAAGGGATGTATCCTGTAGGATAATGTTGAATTTTGATTAAAATTTGAATACAATGATTACATTAAAAAATACGATTTGATTGAAATTCATCAGATAATATTATGTATTGATTAAAATTTTTAAATTTATCAGTCTCTACGTTCAATATATATATTATATAAAATATATTCTTAAAACCCCTAATTAGTCATCTTAGTAACCAATTCGGACAGCATAGGCGTAGCCAGACTTTTTGTTCAGGGTATGCAAGATTATTTTTTTTAGAAATGAATACAAGTTTAAATTTAGCTAATTATTTAACTGATTTAATACATTGTTATAAGTTAGGTTTTAGATAGATATTAAACTAATTTTAAATTAATTAAATAAAATAACAGCATGTATATCCAATTTAGGTACTACCAAGTTTTATTATAAATTACATATTAATTATTATAAAGTTAATCTTCTTTTATAATCAACTTTATTTTTGAAGTCATCTATAACAGCATCAACATCAACATGTACTGCGATTTGTTGTTCAATTGTTATAAGCATTAGACTATTTAATTGTTCTTGCACCATTGACGTTCTTAATTTTGATTTAACTTGAGTTAATTTAGAAAAAGATCTCTCACATTTACAGCTGGTTACTGGGATAACTGAGAATTTTTTCAAAACAATATTAAAATTACTAAATAATAAATTTTTGTTTAACACGTTTAACCATTGTAACCACATATGTAGGATAGATGTGCTTGATTTAGTTAACTTTTTAGGTGTTGTATCATCTTTTTTTTAAATTCGAATTTCACTAACAAATTCATCATAATTACACTTAAAATGATTAAATAACATATTCAAATCTGTGTTAGTAATATCCTTAGATGTCAGAAATGTCTTAAACTTAATAAAATATAAGTTAATAGTTTTAACACTAATAAATAATAATATTATGACAGACCGGGGGACAGGTGACGGGAATATTATGTACAAGATACCGAAAATAGCAATGATTTCGATATTTAAATATTTATAACTTATTATATTATAGATAAGGCTATAGAGAAAGTATCAGAAATTCAGAAGTTAAAATTAACTAACAAAATTTTAGTCACAATTATTGGTTAATAATAATGCGAATTTGGTGCATTGTCTACATACACTCGGTATAATCTGTATAAGAGTTCTGGAGTTCATATAAAAACACGTGGCACGTCAATCCGCCGCACGTTTTTAGATAGCCAAATTTTCAATAATATTAATTTATATATAATTACAAATATACAAGTTATAAAGCGCGCGTACACGATAACATTTGCGATATACGGAAAATCGGTAAATTTCCTTCCAACGTAATATTGGCGTATTATACTTGTTAATAATTTATTTGACATTTATATATATTTTTTTTTTTTTCTATTAATTATATAAGTAAGCCAAGGTTTTTAGCGATATTTTGTATTTTTCTTGAGCGTTTAGGGTATGCAGTGGCATACCCTGCGGCCCCCCTGGCTACGCCTATGTCGGACAGTACTTCGCTCGGAATCGTTTTTCGAATGTAGGTAATGATTTATCAATTTTATCATTACATTCAAATTTTAATCAAAAATTCAACACTATAGGTACTCTTTACATCTGTATCCTTTTCCTTGCTTTTTACACATTAAACAGCTATAAAAATAGGTGGTAGCTAGTAGTAAAAAAGTAAAATGTGGTAATTTGAGCTTTAATAAAAAATTTTGTCAATTATTTAACATTATTGTAAAATATTGAAATATAATAAGAAGAATCCATATAAATACTTAATTATCGATTTTACTAAAAAAATTATTAATTTAACACCTAAAAAAAAATTGATTATTGAGATTTTTCTAATATTTTGAAACTATGTTCTGTAAGGTAGGTATGTTATTTTTTATTTCAATAACATTTTCAGATGTTTAAAAAAATTTTGTCTTTTTTATTTATTATTATTGTAAAAGTATTGAGAAATAATAAGAATATAAATATATATATATATAATATATATTGTATTCTTATATTTTCGATTACACTAAAAATTTCAACTTAAACAGCTAGGTAGAAAAGGGTAGAAAAGGTGTCTTCAGATATAAAAATAAAAAACAAAAAGTCGCATTGTAAATTTGTAAAACACATAAATTTTTTCGCTTCGCTCTAAATCTAAAATGAATTTAATTATATAGGTACTCGTAAATGTATATAGGTACGTATTACGTATACATAACGTAAAATAAAAAAAAAAAAGTTTATAAATTTAATATTTACCTTTCTCCTACAGCACCTTGTGGGCCGATTGGTCCTGCAGGTCCTGGTGGTCCGTCTGAACCAGTTTCACCTTTTGGACCTAAAATGCTCGAATTTATAAACAATGTGAGGTACCTACCTATTTGTTTAATTTTGGGATTTTACATTTGAGAGATTGAGACATTAATGTGTGTTTCATTATGTAAAATTTCGTTATAATATATGTGTATACCTATTATACTCGTATTATTCTTATCACGGCCGTCGCTAGGGGAGTACGAGGTGTGCCCAGAGTACCAGGCCCCGCAATTTAAAGGGCCCCGCGCAGTTATTATAAATAATATAATAATTAATATTGTATTATTAATTACATTGTTTCGTATATTAAAAAAACGATTTTGTATCTATTAATATTATATAATTATGTAACATTTATTATTATAATAAAAAAATATAGCCAACCCATTTGAGAAAGTCAGAAGAATATTTAATATCTATTTTTTTAAATTGTGTAATCATGACATATTAAATTTAGATGTAACATACTACTATTAAAAATTAAATGTGGTGCTTTGGAGCTTTGGTTAATATTATATAGGTAGACTCATAAATTATAAATGAAAATGCAAATTCAGATTTTGTTTAGGGCCCCGCAAATGATTGAGCCGGCACTGATTATTATTTATTATTATAATTATTAATATTCTTTACTATAGTGTATGAGTAAATAAACTATTTATATTATAAGTAGTAAACACGTATCATTTCTAATGTTTAGGAAGTTTATGTCCAAATTGATATAATATTTTGGATTAGTATTTTACCATCTTGTCCACGTAATCCTGGTGATCCAACATTTCCCGGAGTACCTTGTTTGCCCGGTTCACCTTGCCATCCTTTAGGTCCAACCAAACCTAGCAAATTAAAGTTTTAATATATGAATTTTTAATACAATTATTGGGATTTTGAAAAAAAAAAAGTACCTACCTGGCGGTCCAGGTGGGCCAACTGGTCCAGGATGCCCCTAAAAACCATTATATAATAATATAGAATTTATTATATTATAATATATTCTTATATTTAATAATATATAGGTAGATAAACAATATTATTTTTATTTACTGGTGGTCCATGTTCCCCGATTCTACCAGGCATCCCCATTAATCCAATATCGCCTTTGATTCCTTGTTCTCCGCGACTGCCTAAATGTAGTTTTAAATAGTAAGTACACTGTATACTTAATATAATTATACCGAATTAAAATTTAACTTTAACACAGTTAATATGGGTAATTATATGTAATAGGTAAAGGTATTTCTAAACATAATACGTATAGGTAGTAATTACAAATTTATATACTTTTGTATACCTACCTATAGTTTACATATAAAATATTTTAAATAAATTATTTAATGAAATATTAAAAATATACCGAAATTTATATTATAATGATTTTTATTACTATAAAAGTATATACCTTTTGGGCCGGTCGCACCAATTGCACCAGGAAGTCCAGGTTCTCCTATTTTCCCAGTTGGTCCATGACTTCCTTGTTCTCCTTTCATTCCTGAATTAATAAACAAGTTTTAATCATTATTCTATTATAATAATTACTAAAATACTTACCTACATCACCTCTATCGCCTTTAAGACCTGGCATACCTACATAATATATAAAAAAATACATTTATAATTAAATTTAAAATACTTAACTAATTTTTTTAGTACAAATGTACTCGTATTTAAATATTTATTACCTACTGATCCTGGTGATCCAGGGAAACCCTGAACCCCATGTGGTCCAGGTGGGCCTCGTTCACCAGGTGTACCTTTTAAAATAATAACAAACATATGCCTTTATTTTCATATCATAATAATTATCAATTAAGTGTACCTATTTCTTTTTTCAATAATATTTTACTAACCTGGTGCACCAAGCTCTCCAGCAGGTCCTGTAGATCCGGGTTCACCTCGTTCGGCTGGTTCTCCAGGTGGCCCAATTGGACCAATAAATCCTTGTGGTCCTCGTTCTCCAGCAGGACCTTAAATTAATATTTAAATTATACAAGTATATAAACATTTAATATTTGAGTTACGTAATGAAATAATAATATAACATAAAAAATATTGTGTCATAATATTAATCGTAAAATACAAAAAACATAATTATATCTAATTAATCAATTATAGATTAAAATTAACAATTATGATCGAAACATTCGAAATCTTTTATAAATATAATAATATAATTTATATACCTGGTGATCCTATAGGTCCTTGTGCTCCAGTAGAACCTATATAATACAATAATTTCAATAAAATTAATAGCTATTATTAATTCTTGTTTATTGTATATCATCATGTATAATGCAGTGTAAACAGACGTGTAATTAGGCTTGTTATGAAATATCAAATAATTATTATTCAATATCATGTTTAAATATTATTAAAAGTTGTATCTCTATATGATTATTTATAGATAGGTTGAGTATTTTATATCTTAACGTAGTTTATATATAACGTGTTATATTGTATGAAGAATATATAATAAAGGTACAACTTTACATCCATACACTTTAGGTATGCACGTGTTATAAATATAAATATTTAAAATTCAATTATAATTACATACCTCGTTCTCCTTTCGCACCAAGAAGCCCTGGTTCACCTCTTAATCCTGGTAAACCCTATAAATAATATTTATAATAATATAATAAACAGTCAAAAACTCAACATGGAAACACAATATTTAAATGAAAAATATATGGCAATTTATTTAGATGTGTTACCATTAATCCGGGTGATCCAGAATGTCCTTTGTCACCTTTGATTCCTTGTAATCCCTAAAATTTCAATGTGTGTTTTGTTTATTAATTTAGTATTAATTATTAATATTTTCCATACATAAAATACTTACGGGTTGACCATCAGGACCTGCTATTCCTGGTTCTCCTTTTACACCTTGTAGTCCTGGATGACCAATGGGTCCTCTTTCGCCTAAAATACATATTTTGTATTTTATTAAATTATGTATTTTCTTAGTATACATCCAAAAATAAATGTAATAAATGTTTACATCTTACACAGTTTCACATTATTTAAAAAAATAATAAATAAATAGTAACTACATAATTACCAGGTATTACAGGTAGATTCACTAACCTGAAAATCCTCGTTCCCCTCTAGCCCCTGGTTCACCTGGTTTTCCTGTTGGTCCGTATTGACCTATTAAATTTTAATGACGATTAAACAGTTAAATTATAAATATATTTTAATTTTAAAATTTACCTTGTTCCCCGTCTTTACCGGGTTGTCCTGGATTTCCAGGTACTCCTGGTACTCCCTAAATTAAATGAATTTTGTGATTTTAACATTAAACATAATTACTCGAATTCATTCACTAAAAAGCATACTTGTGAACCAATGGGTCCTGGTGGACCAACTGCTCCTCGTTCTCCATCCAATCCTGGCTTACCAGGTATACCTATAATATAATTAATAATTATAAATGTTTTATATTTTTGTCAACGTTAATAATAGAAATATAATAATATTTAAAATGTTCTTATATATAATATATTCTTTATTGTGGCGTATATTATATTTTGTCAAAGAGGATATGTATCGGAAAATATTAAATTGACCCAAAAGGGGATATAGTTAGGTAAAAAACAATTTTATTTATCAAAAAATATTACCTAAAAAAAATAACCAAGGGGGTTTATCCCCCCTAAGTACGCCATTGATTCTTTAAATGAAAGAATATACTAGGTACGAAATAATTACGCTAAGTAAATATATAGTACCTAGTAAATATTCTTAAATATGAATAAAATAAAAATATATGTTATTATAAGTACTTAATTCGTAATAATAAGCCCATACATATTTTAATACATATTCAATAAATGTTACATTTATATATTTATTTAATAAATAATACGTCATGTTTGTTTTTGAATTATAATAATTTATAATTTATATAGAAATTTTTTTTTTTTAAGAACAACTGAAAAGAATAATGATGAAAAAAACAGTATTGTATTATATAATTCATATTTGAATGATAAATAATCTCGTTAAAAAACGATTCTAAGAGAAATTTAGTCAATTACTCTGATTTATGATAATAAATTAGTGATGACACTATTAAATATTTTAATGCATTTAGTAAAATATAGCATTATAACCATTATTTTTACCTAAAAGTAAAAATAACAATTCCAATGTTATATAAAATATCTTTGTGAACACTCAATAAAATTTTGAACTGTCTATGATATACTTCATTTGTTATCATAAATTCATAAAATAAGTAAATAAGTAAAATACAGTATTTTTTTCATCGATGATTGTAAATACAAAAATAACCTAAATAAAATTCTCTATCCATAGTATACCTACTCATTTATGGTAATCGTATCGTTATTTGTACTAAAAAAGTGTCTTCAAGCACACCATTGCAAAACAAATAAATTTTCATTTTACTCATAATCCAAAATAAATTTAATTACATTTATAAAATATCTAAGAATATTTATTTGTTCATACCAGCATTTCCTGGAGGGCCTTCTTTTCCTGAGTCACCTCTAGGACCTGAAAAATAAAATTATAAATCATTATTATTATTATTGTACGGCGTAATGTATAGGCAATTTAACTACATGGATGCGTAGGGTAATTTACGTTACATATTTATACAATACGAGTATAATATTATAAATATTTATAAATTTATAATATTTAATGATTAACTATTAATTAAATTTTAAACATTATAATTAAATTTAATAAGATTAATTTTTTTATCTTCTTTTTATAATATTAATATTAGGTACATTAATTACATAATTAAATTTATACAAACCTGGTGCTCCAGGGGAACCAACTTCACCAGCTGCTCCAGGTTCTCCCTGTTATAATATGTGTATAGTTAATAACTTGTAATTTTTTTTATGTAATTACTTACAGTTAATCCTTTATCACCAGGAGGACCTATTGGTCCCGGCAAACCTACTAAACCTGGTGGTCCTGGTTCTCCAACCTATTGAAAACGTAGGTTAAACTAAATTTATATAATATTAATATCTGAATATAATTAAATAATTATACGAGTAATCATTAAAAATTATGTAATAATAATTTGGTAAGTAATAATATTATATGTTTAATTATTTCACTAATTTTATCATTTTTTAACGCTTAAAATATTTACCCTTCCATCTGCACCAGGTATTCCACGATCGCCTATTGGTCCAGGTTTTCCTATAGGTCCTGGTTTTCCTATTGGTCCGCTCAAACCTTGAAGACCTGCAAATTAAATTTAAAAATTATTAATAAACTATAATCTGTACATAAATATGTAACTGTAAGTATGAACTATGAAGTATAATTTTTAAAATGTCATACCTGGTAAACCCGGCCTTCCAGTATCACCAACAGCACCTACATTAAATTATGATTTTTTAAATCATTATTTCATAATATTTATATTATAATATCAATATAAATACTAAATAATACCTTTTGCACCCGGAGGTCCTTCTGATCCTCGATCCCCAGTTGATCCTAAAAATTGTTTATAGTAAATCATCTTCTATTATTTTAAATAAAATACATTAAAATGTAGAATATAAATATATATCCAGTAAAAATTTGCATATTACTTTATTTTAATTTAATTTATTTTACTACTAGAATTAATATTAATAATAATTAACTATCTGAATTACCTTTAGTACCTGGTGGTCCATCGGGACCTGGCAATCCACGTTCTCCTGAAAGTAAAAATATATTATATCATTTATTTTAACAATATATAATTTTAGAACTAAAAAACTATCAATATATTTAAATATTTTGTCATATTACCTGGAAGACCTCGTTCACCTTGAATTCCAGCTAGTCCTCTAGGTCCTTCAGAACCTAAATTAAGTTGAAAATTGTTTATACATTTATTCATAAATATAATATTAAATTTTTTCGAACATAATTAATATTTTTATTTAATAAACTTACCCTTCCTGCCTCGTTTACCTTCCGGTCCATCCATACCAGGCAATCCTCTTGGACCAGGAAATCCTGTTTATAAAAATGAAAATTTATATTTTAATCTTTTTTTTAGTCGAATAATAAATAACTGTTTAAAATTATATCTTTGTTGAAAATGAAAATATCTCTTGGAACCAAAATAACTTAAACATACGAGTATTAATACAATATTAAATTTATCTTACCACTTTCACCCTTTATTCCAGTTTCTCCTTTATAGCCACGTTCCCCGTTAAATCCCTAAAAGTAGCAAGTATTTTCTATAATTACAACAATATAAAATTTAATTATTTTACTTACATCAGCTCCTTTAATACCAGGTGGTCCAATACTACCTGGTTCACCTGGACCACCACGAGGTCCTGGAAAACCAGACGGACCAATAGGTCCACTAGCTCCTAAAATATAAAACCCTCATTATTACTTTTATTCTCTGTGATGTATTTGCTTTTAAATATAACGTATATTCATTTTATACATTTTATTATATAAAATTATAAACCGTAGACTGTATTTATTAATTAATACGTATAACGATTATTAATTGTGATAAATTAATTACAATTAGTAATTACACTACATTATATTACAAAGTATTCGCATAAGTGCATACATTAATTTATATTAGAAATTAAAATATTATTATGTAAATTAATTTACTAGAGAATATTTTCTATATATTAATTATGTATCTATTACTAAATTCATACCGGGACTGCCTTTTTCGCCTGGATTACCATCTTTTCCTGGTGTTCCTGGAATACCTATAATTAATACAGTAATTATATATTTATATTAATAATTGTATTATATTTATAAATATATATATATATATATTAAAATATAATTTTATTATTATGTTTATTTGCACTTAAAAGTAAACCGATTAAAAAATAATAACAATAGGTAATCAATAATAATTATAATGTATTACCTGATTCTCCTGGTTCCCCTGATTTTCCAGATTCACCTCTAGGCCCTTGCAAACCAATATTACCCTAAAAAATTATTAATTAATATACATAACGCATAAATCACCCTGCATATCATATTAACAGATTTAGAAATATAAAATAAATAAATATTAACATATATATATACCTATGAGTATAAAATTAATTATAATTACCTTAGGTCCTGGCAGTCCTTGATCGCCTTTTGCACCAACCTATAATAATAATATTATAACTTACGAGTATGTAGGTGTATATTTTTAAATCCAATTTAAATTTGAATGCAATAATGATAAACCATCGCATTCGAAAAAAGTATTTTGAGCGAAGTTCTGTCAGATATGGGCATTTAGGTGACAAGGGGTTTTATGAGCATTTATATTGAATTTTCATACTTGAAAATTGTATAGTGTATTTCGTGTACATTTATGTAAAATATATGTGATAAAACTTTGCGTTTAAAATATTTAATAAAAAAGTCAAAAATCTTAATCTGACAAAACTTCACTCAGAATCGTTTTTTCGAATGCAATAGTTTATCATTGCATTCAAATTGAACACTATTATTTGTACACCAGTATCTCATGCGGCAGAAGTATTAGCTTTTCTTCTTTTTTAATATTTAATATTGCAACATTTTATTGTGTTTGTAAAATATTTAAATATTAAATTAAAATAACATACCGAACCAGGAAATCCTGGTGGACCAGGTTTTCCAATATTTCCAGGAGGACCAATAGCACCAGGTAAACCATCTGCGCCTAATATTATAAAATTTAATATTTATAATACAATTATAAGGCAGGCTAAATGGTAAACTAAATAATAATTTAGTATTACACAATTACTTAAAATAATATACATAATATAGGTATTCAACATATTATTTTCTTATCAAAATATTATTAAATTAAATTTTAAATAAATTAATATTTCCAAATTTAATAGTTTTTACAATAAATATCGTAAATAAAAAAGTTCTATGATTATAATTTATAAATAATATATACCTCGAATACCGGGTGGACCAGGTGGTCCTTCTCTACCCCTTTCTCCTCGTGGACCAATTGGACCCTATATATAAATAATTATTTATTTTACAATAAAAGTAATAATTCTTCAATGCCACCTAGTTATTATATTTTGTAAAACTGTTGAACGTGTCTATATAATTTATAAAATATATGTATTAGTTATATAAAATTATAAAGTAATAGGTATGTATTATTTTATGTTTAAAAAAAATATTATATTTTGTTTTATAAATTAAGAAATAGACATAATTTTTCAATTTTTTGGATAGGTACATTAGTATATCGTATATGTATGGTATTAAATCAATAAATTTAAGAAAAATGTGTAATAATATAAATTTTGTAATTTCTTACTACTGAACCAGTGATACCAGGTTGACCAGGAGCTCCTATAGATCCTTTTTCACCAATCGGTCCTAAAAATATACATGTGTAAATATGTTTGAACTTTAAATACATAAAACAATAATAAGTAAATAATACAAAAAAAAAAATAGTAAATAAAGAATTATGGACATATAAAAAATAAAATAGAATTAATATTTAATAAAGAAGAAATAAACTAGAAATAAAGTGTATACCTATATGATAATAAAATCTAATTAGTAAATCGAATATAGCTTTAAAATGAAAAAAAAAATTTTAACGTAGAAACTAGAGGGAATTAGGTGTAAAACTACCTAATATATTTAATTATACATTTATATAAAATAAAGTAATGGACAAAGTCTATACATATTAGGTAGATACCTTGTTCGCCTTTTACTCCATCTACTCCAGGGTAACCTATATGACCCTATAATATAAATATAATATATTAATACATAATTTTAATTACATTTTTTAGATTGATTTAATATTTTTACCTTCATTCCCGGAATACCAGGCATTCCAGGTAAACCTCTAGGTCCAGGAGGACCAATAGTACCTGGTTGTCCTGGTTCTGCATCATGTCCTCGTTCACCCTAAAACAACAGTATATATTATAAATATATTAGAAAACAAGCATAGAATAACGCAGTAAAAATTAGCGAAGTTTGTGAATGGTTAAAAACATTTATATTAGTGATATAAATATTTTTTTACTTTTTTTTTTTTAACCCTTAATTTTCTGTAAAGAATAATGATTACAGTATTACACTACAATCTAATAGTGATAAAATATATAATAAATTAATATTGTAAAATTAATTTGAGTTTTTATTATAATAATAATTTATATGTGTATATAGTGCTTACATCTCTGCCCGGTAGTCCAGGAATTCCTCTAGGACCAGTGGGACCAGGAGGGCCTGGTGTACCACCGTCTCCAGTTTCTCCACGCGATCCCTTAAAAAATTATTTTAGATTAATTAATAAATACATTATAGAATTAATAATGAGATGAGATTAAAAACTAAACCTACTTGAAAGCCTTGGGGCCCAGGAGGTCCAGGAGGACCAGCGGAACCCCTCATTCCGACTGGTCCAACATTCGCTTGCATTGTATGAAATGCTTCTGGTGGATATCCACTATTGACAGGACCTTTATCTTGACCTCCATGAACTTGAGCTAATTGTTGATAATAAGTGCTAATATCCGGGATTGGTCCTGGAGGTCCAGGATTTCCTGAAATACGTATTGATATTGATTAAAATGTTTTTTTTTCAATATTTAATTTGAATTAAACAGTATTAATGTGGAATATTGTGTAAAAAAAATATACTCGTAATATATTAATGTCAATAATCATTTGCAATATTTTATTAACATATTATATAATTATACAAACCTGGGATTCCGGGTGTACCCGGGACACCTCGTTCGCCATAATGTCCAGATTTTCCTGGTTCTCCTTGGACACCAGGTAAACCCTATTAATTATTACGTATAAGATAAAATTATATAAGAATTATAAAATATATTTAATTTTTGTTGGTTAAATCAATAAAACAAATTTGAAAATATAAAAAAGAACCATAATTAATTTATCTTAAAGACATGTTTGTATTTATTTAATTAAGTTACATTTGTTTTTATATTAAAAATGTTAAAATTAGGTATTCCATAATGTAGAAATTGTGTACTCACTCTTACAGTTGGACTCGTATAAAAAGATGAAATTGTTGTCGTGCCTATTTTATAAAATATACCATTGTCAACGGAATTTTTAGATTCACTTATTTTGTATTTGTAAAATTCTTACTTGGTATTCGAGGTATATAGTTCACTTCATATGACTTATGCGTAGAAGAAGATGGGGCATTAGTAGACTCTTCTATCGGCCGTGGTGTAATATTAATCCTCGGTCTTTTAGACGATACTTCATTATATTTATAATTATTATTACCCTCTTTAAATCTCACAGAGTATGTCTGTGTAGTATACGAATTATCATTTTCATTTATCTTTATAGATTCTTTTGTATGTTCTACAGGCTCTTCTGATCTTTCTGTTGGTTCTTCTAGTAATTTTGTCGACTCTTCTATAGGCTCTACAGATGATGATTCAGTAAAATCTTCAGGTCTGTCTGTAGGTTCTTCTTGTCTTTCTACGGGTATTTCTGGTATTTCTTGAGGATCTTCTGGTTTTTCGGGTAGTTCTATAGGTTTTTCCTGAGGCTCTTCAGGTCTCCCTAACGGTTCATCTGGATTTTCTAGGTTTTCTTCGGGTCTTCCTAACGGTTCATCTGGATTTCCTGGATTTTCTTCGGGTCTTCCTAACGGTTCATCTGGATTTTCTAAGTTTTCTTCTGGTACTTCTGAGGGTTCAGTTGGCTTTTCGTAGGTTAGATTGTATAATTTTGTAGTTTGTTTTTCTGGTCTATCTGTATATTCATCTGGTTGATCCGGTTCCGTCGGGTAATCTTCGTTATGAACCCTTGGTGGTGGTGGAGGCGGCGGCGGCGGTGGTGGTGAATGAGGTAATATAGAAGAATCAATAGTTAAAGAAGGCCTCTCTACTGGTCTATCTAAAATAACATAATATCTATTTTAATATGAACAGAATTACAATATCATATTAACTATTAACTACACTAGTTGTATGCAGTATACGTATAATAAAATAAACATTTTATATTTGATTTTTGCTAAGAATAAAAACCACTGTGTTATAATAGGGATGTAAGTAATAAAATCAAGCCTCGTCACAATATTTTTTCATCTCTCTCGAATTTCGAATTTCGAATTTTGTACACACGCGTCAATTATATCAAGTGTACGTGTACCTACCTGCTACCTATATAATAAATGTTTGAGGGATTAAAGTAAAAGAAATATTATGTTTCTATATATATGAATATAATATTTCTATTCCTGCAGATATGATGGAATCTGGAAATTTTTTTTTTTTTTACATTAACCAAGTTCGCGTCCTTTTACACATGACAATATAATATATAGTACTATCCTCTATATACAATATTTCATCTCTTGAAACCCCCCGAATTCTTATACAAATCTTAATGAATCGTACGGCGATCGGCTGCGGCGGCGGGCGGCGGTCCCTTGTGATAATCGTTGTTTTCTTCGTCATCGTCCGCTCCTTCGTCGTACGTGGTATCGTCGTAATCGGTGGCCTTGCCGTTGTCGGCGTTCGGCTGATCGGCGACCGTCATCATCGACTGGTCGGGCCGGACGCGTTTCCCGTGACGGCGATCCGGCGATGCGGCCGCTTCGGCGCCCTGCAAAACGTAATAATAACCGACGGCGACGACCAAGAGTACGCACGTGGCGACGGCCGAATTACACGGACGATGATAGCGCATGGCGCTCGTCTATAAATATCTAATTATACACAAGTAAAACGATGATATTATGACGGTAAAAAATAAAATTCGAATATATATTTACATATTATTATAATTAAATATAATAATTATTTATTATAATAATATTATTGAGTTGTCCTCGCGCCGTCAACGGACCGACGACGACGACGACGAGTGTTGTCGCTGGGTATTATAACGCGTATAACGTCCGTCTAATCGGTACGGCGGTCCGCGCAAATATAATCCATATCGGAATAAAATAATAGTAAAAAATAATAAATAAATTTATATAATTTAAGACGCTGACGCGCGTCCGACGGAAATCGACACACGCACGCTCACGACCAATTAACAACATAATATAATAGGTATATTAATATTATAATATGGTCTATTATACAGATCCGTGTGCATAATCATTATAATATGTAATGCTCTAAATTTATAAATTATATTTGTTGTGAATTCAAATAATATGACTAAATAAATATATATATATATATACGTATATATTATATTATTATATTTATTAATCTAATTGAGCGAATTATTATTATTTTTTTAACGTTTCATAAACAGTGCAGTGCCACACACGTAGTGCTCGCCGGACCCGAGTACTAATGACCCTTTTATGTATTACAATATGCACGTGTGTTTATAATAATAAACCGTGTGTATATTATTATTATTATTATTATTATTATTATTATTATTATTATTATTATTATTATTATTATTATTATTATTATTACGAGTATTATTCGTGCGTCGTGTCTCGAGTTCAAATCGAATAAATATAACGATATTATTCGCCGCAGCTTCCGCTAGATTTAATTATTGTTACATAAACATTAAACATGTAATATTATATAAGCAAATATCCAGAGACGTCGATGATCCCGCCGCTATTACTCGTCCTAACATTATTGTCCGTGGTTCGTTGCCACACGATTATTATTAATTAAACGCGACAATATCGGCGTACACATCACACGACGACGGGCCGTTTTTATAATTATTAATTATTATTATAGTTATGCTATTTATCGTATAGGTCGCAATAAGTCTTTGTGCAGAGCGAAAAGCCAAACGTGCGTTCGCTATAATATGAACTCTAAGACTGTAAGACTGTAAGACTGTAAGAAATATGTCTATCAATAATAATATTTGAAAAACGTCCGAGCATTTAGACCTCCTTTATAAGAGGTCACATACACTTTACGGGAAATTTTAGATCCATACGACTATACGAGTACCCACCGTAAGAATAAAACGTAATTATATATAATATATTATAATATTGTGGGCGAGCTGAGGGCATAATGGATTAATGGCACGTTTTGGTCATTTTATTTTAGTATAGATACATTTTGAATCAATTCAATACCATTTTAGTGGCGATCAGGGGAGAGGCCACTGATACCATTCCCCTCTATTGACCATATTTATTATATAATATATTATTTCTAAAAACTTTTACTCTAGATTCTGCGAACGAAGCGAATAATGTATTGGTTTTACAATGATGTGCGTCTTTTTTCTTTGTTTTTATGCCTGAAGACACTTTTACTACCCGAAATAATGCTACGAATTTCACGAATAGCATATGTTTCTGGTTGGTACCTACTTTATTTAAGTCATTTTTCGAATTTCTCAAAATTGACCCTATGAGATAGAAAAAACGGCATTTTTCACGAAAACTGAAATTTCGAAGAGTTTGATTTCAATATTTCACGATAACACAAGCAATTTTGAAGTTAGAGACTTGAACATTTTATTGGGTGTTCACATAGGTGCTATATATGTGTGATAAAATTTTAGAACCGTTACGTTAATTTTTCTACAAAATATAGGACTTTGAATATTTCGTAAAATTCTCGTTATGTACATAATGTTTAATAAAATTGGCAATTTCGGAATTAAGGTCTGAAAATTTTACTGAAGTATACTTACATATTACTTAACATTATATCAAAATATTAAAAAATCCCGAGGCTACATTTTTTTTTTAATAGCTGTTTAAAGTTGAACTTACAGTAAAATCAATATTTTAAGTATTTATATGGATTTTTCTTATATTACAATATTTTACAATAATGTTAAATAAAATTGAGAAAAAATGTTGAAAATTTTATTGATCCTTAAATACATTTTACTTAACTCAGTTTCAATTAATTATGAATTATTACATTTTTTTTTATAGCTGTTTAAAGTATAAATTAGAAGAGTTGATAATTCTGCTGCAGGGACACAGGTTTGCAAAATCATAATGTTTAATTTTAATTATAATTTGAATGCAATAATAAACCATTGCATTCGAAAAAAGTATTTTGCGCGAAGTTCTGTCAGATATGGGTATTTAGGTAACAAGGAATTTTATGAGCATTTATATTGAACTTAGACTTGAAAATTTTATAGGGTGATCATTTATGTACTATACCTATACGTATACCTATATGGTCCCCTATATGGAATAAAATTTGCATTTTAAATATTTAATAAAAAATGAACGTCAACATTTTA
The DNA here is from genome assembly GCA_021307375.1 of Tetraneura akinire. Taxonomy (NCBI): domain Eukaryota; kingdom Metazoa; phylum Arthropoda; class Insecta; order Hemiptera; family Aphididae; genus Tetraneura; species Tetraneura akinire. The sequence goes on along the minus strand of JAIUCT010000007.1, from coordinate 3,570,089 downwards.
ATCAATACCTGCATTATCTGATTGAACTTCGCTCAGAATCGTTTTTTTTAACGAATTCAAATTCTAATTAAAATTAAACACTATGATTTTCAAACCTATATCCGCCTGCGGCAGGAGTATCCCTTCCCTTGCTTTTTTTTTATATTAATAAAATATAAATAAATTATTTGCTTATAAATCATATATTAATTATTATTGATATTTATTTGTTGATAGTGTGGTAAAACTTACAAATAGGGTACGGCGTATGGGCCCTTTAAAAAAATCTGGATACGCCATTGGGACTATCCGACCAGGGACCACGACCCCTATCATGGCCTGCATTCTGCATATATGAATTGACGAGTTGATCACTATTTTCTATTTATATGGGTACATAATATTAAGACAGATTTCTTAGACAGACATTTTTAAAAAGAGAAATTTTTCATATGATTTTACCACAATATTACAAAAGAACAATAAAAATCACATCGTATTCGTTTTCATCTTAGTAAAATAATGTGCGTTAAAAGGTATTTTAAGCTGGCGTTCGTTTTTAAACACATTAAACGGGTATTTTAAAGTTAATAACTACATGAGATGTAATTTTTAAATATTTATTAACATTTCATTTTAAAATCTAAATATTCTATTATCCCTTAAAATTTTGGAAATTATTGTGAATTTTTTTAAGATTTAAAATAAAGTTATTAATGAAAAAGTTAACAGTAAAATTTATTATATATTATATTAAATTTATAAATTTATATCACTTAAAAATTAAATATTACGTTTCGTTTTTAATATGAATTTATAATTGATTATACTACCATTCATTTAAGATTAATATTCGAATATTTGTATACAGGTAGAAATTAACGTTATACTCAGTATTTTACTTAAAAACTGTTTTAAAATACGATAATTAATCATGAATTCATGATATCGGATGAGCCGTTGGATATGAAACTAACTCTCACTATAACTATTCTTTATGAAATATCGAACAAAATTTTTATCATCAATATCCATTCGGTTTTCTATCAAATAAATTTACTAATTTCTTTATTACGAAAAATTGTAAAACATACAGTTTTAATAATAGGGGTTATAAAAAAAAAATTATTTTTTTATAAATAACCTAAATTTTAAGTGGTCATTTTCACATAATAAATTCATAACGAACTGTAATCTCGACTTTAAACACATTATATACTTATATCTATGTACCCACTAATAAATTCGCGCCGCGTGCCATGTTCATAGTCCAACACGTGTTTTCTGATTTGCATTTTATTTTATAGGTATATACAAATACACAATAAACGAGTATATCATAATATCTATATTATATCTGTATTCTGTATGTTATTTCGTAATATTAAACTATATTTCGGAAGTCTCCTTTTAATCTACGATATTATTTATTTGTACCTAATCACATCGTTAATATCTTTTGGATATGGACACTTTATTTGTACTTTGAAAAGTGCTCGTTAATTATATTTATTATTTTATATATTAAATTAAATTAAACATTGGAAATCACTAAAGGAACTTATTTTTATTAAATTAATAATTATGATTTATTTCTTTGTATTAGAATTCATTATTTCACATACTGTAACTAATAGACCAATAAAGACTATACAATAAAACTAATAAACCAATTATTTATTACACATGAAATAAGAAAATATTGAATTACAAATTATATGTTATTACCAAAATTTTTCTTATAAATTGTTGTACTAATGAAAGAATTAACATTATTTATATTTTCATGTTCTGTGTATTTTAATATTTTCAAATCTAAAATCACTATTAATATTTTTAAATTACCTATCTGAATATTAATAAAAAGATATAATCATAAATTAAAACCAATTTAATTATTTTAGAGTTTAAGGAGAAAACAATTAATTAAAACTTTAAGCTAAAAAAATATATAAATATTTAATTTTTAATTAATTTAACTTCATTCCAGTCATCTAAAATATTAATTACATGAAATATTATTAATCTAAATAGTAGTTCCCTTTCGACCTGTTGAGCAATAATTGTTAATGAATGCTTTAGATATATTTAAAAAATAGTTACACAAAATTCACACGTCTGTAATTTTGATTATTTCACTTTTAATTTCCTATCATAAAATATTCTGGTTTTATTTAATATTACACAAAATATCTATTTCTATGTATGCATGACGTATTTATATAAAAAGGATTTGAAGAAATAAATTAATAAAACATAAATATCTTAAAAATTGAATAAATCTAAAATATATTATGTAAATGTAATTCAGTACGGAATATATAATAAAGCTTTGATTAGACAAGAAAAAAATACTATTAATTTAACAATTAAAATTATATATAAATAAAACTCACAAACAATATCTAAAAATAAAAAATAAAAAATAAATAAAAATTGTATTGTATCGTTGAATACTTTTTTATACATGTTATTTATTATGTCAGAAATAATGGTTATTTAAAACATGGACTGAAACGTTAATTATATTATCAAAAAACAAAAAAAATAACTGTACAGATTTAAAATAGTTTTAGAAAGAGAAGAAGAAGATAAGCACCATAGGCTGAAGATATGTAAAAAATATAATGTAATGAATTCAAACATTATTTCTGATCATAACTAATAATAATTGTTAATAAAATGTTATATAATTATAAATAATATAATATAATTAGGTAATAATATTGACAGTTGACAAGTTCATTCTTTTCCAGAATGATATGGTTGAATTTAAAATAAATAATGTTTTCACCATAACATCAATGGCCCTTGGCAGCTTGTTTAGCAGCCATTATCAAAGGAGTTAAACTAGCTAATGGCCTGGAAAGCTTCAAAAATGGATGCTGAAAAATGTATTTAATATAAACATATAATCATTTTTATATTTGATTAAATAACTTCTGAGTTTAATCATATTAGTTTGGGCATCATTTTATTAATTAACACATTTTGTTTTTATTGAAAAGATTCTAAAGAATATGAAAATAAAAGGTTAAATGTTATCAATTGTGCTGGTAAAAATTAATCTTAAATATAGTTTCTATCATTTGTAAATTTGCTATTATTTATTGAATATTATAAAATGTGTGTAAAATGATTTTAATTGATAATAAAACTAATAAATTATTATAGATTATTAGCAAAATCTCCTTTTAGTTGAATGATCTATTTTACCATTATAACATTATCAAAGGAAAGATAAAATAAATCTATTCAATATATTATATATATATATATGTATATATATATATATATACTACATTAACAATTTCAATATTTAATTAATAATAAAAATAACTTTAAAATTAATTCTCATTTATGTAACTGGTTCAACTAATTTTATAATATTTATCTCTAAATGTCATTTGATATATTATTTTAATTTAATTGAAAATTTTAAATGAACTAAAATACATAAATGAACTATAATATGCAACTTATACTTAAGTTTTACATAATTATTAAAATAAAATAATAAGCAGATATTAATATACATATAACTTGATATTTGTTTGAGTATCACTTTATTTTTAAATTATACTTCTCTTCTTACTATATTTATCATTTATGTAGTACTGATAATGATGATACAAAACCAAATTTCAAAAACATAATCATCAGTTAATCAAACTCTACTCAATTTATAATCTCAAAATTCCATTATGGCTTTAAAATGTATATATATACCTACACCAGAATCTACACTTAGTTAATATGATACCTTCACATTATTATATCCCTAAAATTTTCTTGTTTCTTACCTACTACTTTAATTTATTACCTACAGAAAAATAAATTATAAAGTAATATTTAAAATAATGAGGGACAAATTTTATTGATAAAAACTTTTAAGTTAGAATTTATTTTATTTTATTAAAATAAGTATTTAAGAGATCTCAACTATTTAGTCTTTTTAAAGAATGATTAAAACTGAAATGTACAAATATAATATTAAAAAGTGATTGTGCTTTTTGTGAATCATTTATGTACTGATGTTTTAAATTTATATTGAAGAATTAATGAAATATTTTTACATCTATAAAATATTAAATGAAGAAACATGTTTACATTTTTTAAAATCAAAATACTTAAAATCTAATTTATACTGTACTAAAATAAGACATGGTGTTGAATGTGGAAGTATTTTAAAAGTATTTTAAAAAAAAAAACTAGGAAAATAATTCATATTTGGATATTGGATGTATATTTTAGATTCAAAGCAAAGCGAAGAAAGTATTGGTTTTCAAATGTGTTTTTTTTTTTTATGTATGTAGATACATTTTCTAAACGAAATACTCTGATTATTGAATAGCAAATGTTTGCGCCGGTTGGAAGGTGGATGTTGGATGTAGTTGGTACTTTATTTAGGTCATTTTTTTAATTTCTCAAAATTGGCCCTATGTGATAAATGATAATAGATAATATATGTATAAATTAAAATTTTTACATTTATCAGTCTCTACGTTCAATATATATACCCATTTACCCCCTAAATTAGTCATCTAAATACCCAAATCTAACAATGCTTCACTCAGAATCGTTTTTGAATGTAATGATACACCATTGTATTCAAATTTTAATTAAAATTCAAGACTATCCTCATTACACCTGTATCTTTTCCATACCTGTATCCTTTCCTTTGTTTTTTACTTAGTATAGGTATCATATCATATCAAACAATATAATACAATATTATGAATATGAGTATTAAATAATGGTTAAATATATTATTTTCTACTATATGAAAAATAACAAAAAACAAATAATATTAACCGATTTACAGATAATCACATGAATTATATTGTTCTATTATACAACTAATATATTATATATATTCTAATTTTATGTTTACTTTAGAAGAGTGCTGTATAAACATTTTATATTAAAAAAGTCCTAACTCTAAGTAGCCCATGTAACTTTTTTCTACAGTCCTCCAAATTTTTGTCATGAAATTGATGCTGAATATTGGGATGTAATATATTTTGGAAGTAATATGGTTATATAGAGATATTGTTTTGAAATAGGTTATTATATTACAAAATAAAATAAATATTACAAAATTAAAAATGGGTAGATACTGAACCAGAGATATGTACCAGAAATATCAATTTAAAAATGTATTCTTAATCTTGTCTTTTTATCTGATATAACAATTTAACTTTATTGTTTGAATTGAATATTAAATTGCACGGTAAATACAATTATCTGATATATTCAGATATAAAAGCATTTCAGATGAAATTCAAATTATATAAACATATTAATAAACAGTATTTGTATGTTGTAAAATTCTAATCGAATCATCTAAATCAATTTAATGTTGAAAATTATAAAAAAAATTGTTTATAAATATAATAAAAAACCTACAAAATTAATTTTCAATACAATTTTTTGATTTCTATGTACCTACCAGAGAAAAAAATTAAGTTGTTTAAAACTTATTTACTATTGACATTCACAGTGTTTAATCTAATTTAAAAATGTAAACAGCAATAGAATTACAAAATAACAAACAATTCATTCAAAAACGAAGAATCACATTTATTGCCTGGATGATGACTAAATTAGAAAAAAATCCCACGATTTTGAATTTCATATTATGGACAGATGAGTCTAAATTTATCAATAATGGAATTATCAATAAACAAAATAATTGATATTGGGGTGTTCAAAATCCTCACTGGATATTTACAACAAATAATCAAACTGTTTGTGGTATAAACGTTTGATGTGGTCTAATTGGAGGTAAATTATCAGCACCATATTTTGTTTTTACAATGAGAATTAAATGGGCAATGATATTTAGAATTTTTAATAAATAAGTTACCGATCATGTTAAATGATATTCCTCTTGAAACAAGAAATAATATGATTTTACAACAAAATGGAGCCCCGGCACATAATGCAATAGCTGTACAAAATTATTTAAAGGAAAAATTTGAAAATGGATGGATAGGAACCTAATAGAATTATTCAATGGCCACCACGATCACCGGATCTTTCACGCTTGGATTATTTTTTGGGGATATCTTAATCTTAAAACCATTGTTTATGTAGATCCTCCAAGAAGTTTGATTAATTTAAAAGAAAAAAATAACCATAGCTTACAATCAACTTACTGAAGAATAATTTAAAAATGCATCATATAAAGAATTTTTACGAAGGGCAGAAGCATGCCTCAATTATAATGGAGAGCAATTCGAACAACAATTTATAAATTATTAGATAAATTATTTCAATTAAAAGTTGTTACGTATGTATGTTTTATGTTTATATGTATTTATTTTCTTACCTAGTATGAAAAATTTTTTACCAATTTTTATTAAAATTAGTAGGTTACGTTATCGAAATAGGTTATAATATGATAATAAAAACTATTAAAAAATATATGAATACAAAATATGAAATATTAAGAATAAAAATAATACTGAATATGAAAATAGCTATTACTCAGCCAATATTTGACTTAGAAGAATTAATTTGACCATTATATTTCTATAAAATACAAGGAAATTTTTTTTAAAAAAACCAGAGTTACCATTTAAAAAAAAAAGTTGATTTGTGCATGCGCAATACTAATTTTAAAAAATTAATTTTAAATACATGAAAACATGTCTTATTAAAATATACAAAAGATTCTATTAAGTATAACATATATTTTATATTAATACACATAATTATAGAGTAAAGACTATTTCCAATTAGCGATTAGTAATCACAATATAATATTATAATTACATAATTATAATACGTTGAGTTTATTATTTTTTTTTTTTTTAGGAAAACTATAATAAAAATAGCGAAAAAACGACAAACTAATTGCTTACGTATACATATTTTGTAAATATATGCTCTATATGTTTAATTTTTAATAATTTTACATTGAGAAAACTCTATAAACTTAATAAAACTTTATATTGTGCAAAAATATAAATTTTGCACTATGATCAAATTTTGATAAAAATACTCTAAATATGCACAATAAAATAAAAAAAATTGAAAAAAATATGGTCTATATAACTATCCCTTCTCTAAAGTTTAAAGTTAATTTATATTTCACACATTATGAAAAACTTACTTTTAAAAGTTCTGAAGCTGAAGCACGATCTTCAACTTCTACTTCAAGGCACTGATCTAAAAAGTCTTGAAAAATAGGAGACAACTTTTCTTTTTCTTTGATTTCAGGTTTCCCATTAGTTGCAATTAAATACAATGCCTAATCAAATAAATAAATAATTATATAAAAGTATATTAGCAATATTTAAGTTGCAATTCTCAATTATTAATAATATCAATTTTTTTTATTCATACCCTTAAAGGATTTTCATTTAAATATGGTGGTTCACCTTCAATCATTTCAATAGCCATTATACCTAATGACCATATGTCTACTTTAGGACCATATTGTTTACGGGTAACTACTTCAGGAGCCATCCAATAAGGTGTCCCAACCATTGTAGTACGTTTAGATTGCTCAGGTGAAATTTGAGCACAAAAACCAAAGTCAGCTATTATAAATAAAAAAATATATTTTTTTTTTCAACATAACATTAAGAAAATTTATCATTTACATTAAATGTGACAATAGTAGACTACTTGTACTAATACTAAAAATATTATATAAAATACATACTCAGTTTAACACTACCATCTAATCCAAGTAAAATGTTATCAGACTTGATGTCTCTGTGTATAACTTGATTGAAATGTAAAAACTGAAGGGCTTGAAGTACTTCTCGACACACAGAAGCTATTTGACCTTCATCCATACAAGTTTCTGTAACAACATCTGTTAAACTACCTCCTGGTAAATATTCCATTACAACCTAAAAATTATTACTCATATATAAAAATTACATTTTTTTAAATCCATATTTAAATGATTTAAAATAAATACCCAGAGTTCATCCAGCACTAAAAAGCTATCTAAATAGTTAACGACATTAGCATGTTTATTTTCTCGCATAACTAGTATTTCATTAATAATAAGCTCCTTCTTTGGTTGTTGACCTAAATTCATTTGTTTAATAGCCACTTCTATTCCAGTTGATGTTTCAATAGCTGTATACACTGTACCAGATGCTCTATAATTAATTATGTTTTAAGTGTTATTATCAAGCTATTCGTTTCTATGAATTATATTAAATTTAATGCTTACCCTTGTCCAATTTTTTCCATTTTTGTATATTTTCTATTTGGATCTCCTATAGTTACTATTGTCTTTAGTTGTTCTAATATTTCATTATCTGCTATTTTTTTACGACTAATAGCAGTGGTATTATTTTTATTTTTATCCAATACTGGTATAGTTCCATTAGTTTGACTAGGTCGGTGAAATGGAACCGGTGAAACTACTTTAGGTTCTTCTTGGGTAATGGACTTAGGTTCATCTTCTTCTATTGGTTTGGTATAGACAGATTTTGTACGTTCTGGACGTTCACATATAGGTGGGGGTGGTGATGTTTGTTCATCTGTCGTGGGAGTGGTAGTTAGTGAAGGGCTAGTACTACCTGTTGATGAAGAGGGTTGGCTACTGCTTAAACCTGAATATGAAGAACTACCGCCACTATGTGCTCCACGTACTAATATTTCAGTAGGAGGAATATTATTATGTACTACAAATTAAACATATAAATAAAAATATAAAATTGATCTTCATGAATGTTAGATATTAAATTAATTACCAATACTTGTGGTTGTTGTCATATATTTGGAAGATTTTGATTGTTTGCTGGAATTATCAAACCAATTAAGCACATCAAGAACAGCTTGTGGATTTTTTTTTTGTTCTTGTTTGCTTATATTAGATGTTATTAAAAGTCGAGTCCATGCTTCTGGCATACCCTACATCAATAAAATAATCAAAAATGTATTAAAATATATTAAATATGTTTTTTCAGTCTGACATAAATTAATATAACCACATTAAAAAATAACATAGATACATAATGTAATATAAATTATTTTGTGTTATTATACAATTACATAAATTATAAAATTATATTTATTTTAAATATATTAAATACAAATCATTTTAATTTATTTAAACTATAATATATTATAAAATGTTTTAAAAGCATGTGACTTTATGCTGCAATTACTAAAATTCAAAATAATAATGTTTAATTTACACATGTTTTGACCATCTAGACTACTCACAAAGCTGTTGACGTTACTCACTTTATATGGCAGCTTGAAACAAGAAAAACAAACACAAAAGGCTAGAAACGATTGGACTATCAAACTGTATCAATGTAATAATTAAATTTAATGCATGCTGCAAATTATATTAATTAATAATTTATTATATTAATCATGAATACATAATAGTTTATAGTTTATATTAGTAATAGACAACTAAATAACCATATGTAGCCCTTCAAGTAAATTATTTCAAATTTCCATGACATTTTAATAATTTAATTGTACATAATCTAATTTTAGATTAAAAACTTTATAAATAAATTCAACAATATAATAATAATTAAAATCAAAATTATTTTTGGTAAACTTTCAATTTTTCTAAACTTTATTGGAAATTGTAATAACTAATTTGGATATAAAATAATCGCTATTAAAATTGAGACAAACTAGATGCTTCAAAAAATAACTATTAACTATATAATATAATATAATTAGATTATTTATTCAAAAATCAATAGTAACATTTTAAAAATACAAAACAAAAAACATTTATTTTATATCATGATTTTCAATAAAAAGTTCGAAATCTTATGATATATCAACAATTGACAATACATTTTTATTATTTTTAAATAATATTAACTAAGAACATCAAATTCTACAAAAGAAATTATGTTTATTGTGTAAATAGGTATGTATTACTAGAAAAATGTTAGCAAATGGCAATGTTATTGTTAAATACTAGGTAAGTATATTTACAAAATAAAAGCAATTTTTTTTTAAATTTGTGTCTTATTAGTTACTATTAGTTAACAATGAATAATAGAAAAAAACACACTTATAACAAATTTAAATTAAAAAAAACTTCTTAATTTTTTTTCAGAAATAATAAATAAAGAAGAACATTACAACACATATATTAGGCTTTTTAATAATAATAAAATTATTAGTAATAGCCAATAGGTAATTGGAAACATTACATTTTTATTTATGTCCCCGTTGATGAAAATTTAAAAATATTAATAACTTCATAAATAAAAATAATGAGTATGAAATAATTTATAATTTTAATAAAATGAAAATGTAACAAAATTTAATTGTTTATTCTTTGTTTAATCTTCGACCTCACCTACCAAAATAATCACTGGTACATACCTACTACTATATATTAAATAAATAATTAAATACAATATTCCTTTATAAAATTTAAGTAGATTTTTGTACTATTACTATTACTATATCTCTAAATGTTATTTTATGAGTATTTATTATACAATATGTAGGTAACCAAAATTAATGGAGTTACACAATTTTTAAAATAAAATAACATTTATATTAGGTATATAATAAATCTGTATTTTAATCAATTTAACTACATAGCAAAGCATATTTTATCAAAATTTTAAGTGTGCAAATTAACTATAATATATTAGCTTATCTTTATATTTGTATGATCAAAAAATATATACTTGTATATTATTATAAATATAAATAGGTACTTACAGTGAATTCACCTGTATGTGCATCAAAGCCTACATGCATAGTATGTTCAAAATTAGTTGGATAAGATATTTCTGGTTTATCTTCACATCCGGTACCACGAGTTTTTAGTCTACCAGTTACACGACTTTTAGACGTTTTCTTTTTGTGATCCGAATCAGGTTCTTTTGGTAGTGGTCGCATAATATCCAGATTTGGTACAGAATCTCCACGAGCAATTCTAAAACTGATTTTTCTTGTAAAAACATAATTCTTAAAATTAATTTAATTAATATTACCTATTACTCGTGAGACGAACTGGAGGAGCTGGTGGTTTGTCATCGTCATCAGACATTATTATGAGTTATATAAATATATAACTCATATATAAATATATATGTATGTTGTTAAAACATATGTATATATGCTATATATATTATATATACACGAGTATATATAAATATATTTATATAAGCCTACTAATTGGCATTTAACTGTTCTGGAACAATAAATAAATAAATTACAAAATATTTCTATGAAAGACACATAATTAGACTAGGATATTTATTTTTAAATAAACTCCACCTTAATAAACATTAACTACCTATTCACTATTTTTAGATTACCTTAAACATGAAAGTTCTTGGGCACATATACATATGTGTAAAAATGTAAAATAATTATTAATGGCACACAATAATATAGTAATTTTACATTACTACAAGTAATTAGATTTAATGTTAATTAAAATTAGAATAAATTAATATTTAGTTAAAATGAATGGGAATAGGTAGGAAACTAGGAAAGTAGGAAGTATATAAAATTATAATTTATGGTAATAATGATAAAAAGAATAAAATAATAATACTCTTATATAGCTGATTGCTACATTACGATTACACATTTTTTGATGATCCAAATTTCTAAAATTCTTTATCACTATTATAACTTTTGGGTTGGGTTGTTTGCACTGTATTTAAGATAAATTCAAAGACGTTATAAAATTAAGCGCCAAATTATTAAAATATTTTACAAAATATTTAAATAAGTATAAAATATTTCCCAAAAATTAAATTTTAATTATTAGTTATTATAAACAACCTACATACATTACATGCACGATTTATAAATTATAATATTAATAATAGAATTAAAAAGAAAATAGAGATAATAAATCATTTAATGTTCAATAACTTCATTAACATAATAATATGCAAGTATATTAATTTAATTTATCATTTGATATATATTCTTCATTAATTATTTTATTATTATTTTAACAATAAATTGTTATTATTATCTGATGCAGACTCCATGGCGTAGACATGATTTATTGGAGGTGATGGAGAGAAATGGTTTAGCTATAAAATAATTATTTATACCTAATTATTACTTTAAAAAAAAGTAATTTGGTACTATAAATTAATATAAGTAGTTGATTTTATAAAAATAATATTTTAAATGAATAATTAATTAACTGCTAATATCCCTAAAAATTAAAATTATAATTATAAAATAAATATCACGTGTACGGTGTCCGGTGTCAATATAATATAATAATATAGGCATAATATAAAAATTAAAGGAACAATTATAATAATTTAGGGGAGAGGGTATTTTAATTCTTTGTATTAAACTCAACACACTGACTGATTCCAAATTGAAACTAGAAAGTGAAAATTAAAAAGGAAGAAGAAACTATGTATTTAATATTCCTAGGTACTTAATAAAATTAAAAATACTTAAATATTAAGTAGGTAGGTATAGGTACCTATATACAATAAAGAACAATAAATTATAATAACAAAATATTATTAATTTTTATTTAATATTCTTTGAGAAACAAAGGTAAAAAATATATTTTTAAATATTTTTATAGAAATAATAATAAAATATACAAATAACCTAAATAAATATTTGTTTTGTATAATATGTTAATTAGATACCTAATAAAAATAAATATTTTATATTTCAAATTATCTATTTAGACGTTCTAAATTATCTTTCTTAGTTGTATTTACATATTGTGAAAGCAATAAACATAGATCTTCAATTTGTTTTTGATCTTCTTTCCTAATGAAATGAATAAAATTAAACAAAAGATATAATTTTACTTTAAGAAAGGATATTTATAGCAATATAGCCTATAGGTATCTTTATAAAGCAATTTTAAATTACCTACATAATCAATTTCTTCTTTCCAGTACAAATTAATAAATTATATTATCATTTCAAAACTATAATAATATTATAGTCTAACAGGGGTGGCCACCAACCTTATCTTTGGGAGCCGCAAATTTATAAAGCTAATACGAGGTAAGCCACATTGTAAAGCGACGTTTATAAAATGAAGACATTTCGTTTTAAATCAAATGAAAGAACATTTAATTTTTTGAAAAACACACCATGACTATTTTTTGCTTCACATACTAAAATCACCGCCGCCGTATCAATCTATAACTAATAACGACTGTAATGATAATGAAACCGACGGCAATAAAAACACTTTCTAACGAATCTAACAAAATTTTATATTTATTAATTTTAGACCTAAATTTGGTTCAAGAGCCATACGAAACTAATTTAAGAGACGCGCGCAGCTCGCGAGCCTCATTGTGGCCACTCCTGGTCTACAATAAAGAATACATTAATACATGCCTTTAAAAAAATATATTTTAATAAGAATATCTATTTTCATTATAACCTACCTACCTCTTTTCTAAAAACTTTTGTGTTTCTGATAACAAATGTTCAACTTCTGATAATCTATTTTTATAATGAGTAATAACTTTATTTTTTTCCATTTTACATAATTGAAGTTCTTCATCTTTTTTAGTTAAGTTTATTTTAAGAATATCTACTTCTTTAGCACACAACTTTTCTTTTTGATTTTGAGAATCTATGTTGATTAATTGATTTTCATAAAATTTGTTAATTTTATCTTTTACCAACATATAACTATTTTGAAGTGCTTGTACTGTCTGAATATCCACTGAATATTTTGTTTCTACTTCCATTAATCGATGTTCTAAATCCGTTTTTTCTTTTTGTGAGTTTTTCAACTTTTCCTTTAATATAAGTAAAATTTTAGCCTGCAATTAAATTAATAAGATTAAACTTAGTGGTTAGTAGGTATATCTAAATACCTAATGAAGAAATAAAAACCTGTTCATCAAAATTATTTATTTGTTGTTGTTGTTGTTCCATTAAATTTTTTATATGCATTTCATTATTAATTTTATTTGTCATTTTTAGATGATACATATTTGTAAGAAATAACTTTTTAATATCTGTTAATTCATCTAAAAATAAAGTATTTACCTAATTAATAATTTATTAACCACCATTTATACATTATTATTTATTACCATGATAATTAATTAAATCAATTTCTGTTGAAGACCTTAAAATTCTTAATTCTTCTTTTATTGATTTAAGCTCTTTTAGTAATTTTGGTAGAGTTTTAAATAATTTTTCATGCGTTTTTGTTATTTGTGACATTTTATCAGTATATGTTTTTTTAATTTTTTTAATAATATAAATTATTTTTTCAAAATCCTACAAATGACACATTTAAATATTTATATATTTTATGTAGATACAATACGTATCCATATTATGTACTTATATAGTTATATTTATATATTATATAATTCTCAATCTCTGGAAAATCTCGGAAATATACCAACCTTTTTTCTGTATAGGTACTACGTATAGGTAGGTAGGTACCTAATGTTCATTGTTTTATATATTAGATACCTACTTATTAATATTAATAAAGAAAATATAAAACAAAAAAATCTAACCATGAGACAATGTTAAAATTTAATTTGTAGGTATTAATAATTTAAATCACATTTAAAAAAATAAAAATTCGAGATTTTCCCAATAGTCGACATCCATTGAGAATTTAAATATCTAATCAAAATATTCCATTTTATAAAAGTATAAGTCAAAAATAGCAAGAATTAGATAATAAAATTTTATAAAATGAAATTTTGATCGCGTTATATAGTTAACCTAAATGTTTAAATATTCTAATACCCATTTATATTTTATACTCGTATACAGCGCCGGATTAAGACATTTTGCGCCCCGGGCCATAATAGATATGTATAAACCTCCCTATAATTCAAAACTTATTTTTATAAATATGAAATTGTTTTTCTTTAATTTGGTATTTATTAATATTATTCTCTAATAGAAGATAAAAGAATTAGTATTCCTTCCTTCCTAAAAATTGTTCAAATTACGCTTTTATCTATACCTCATTTAATTAGTATTTTAATTAGGTATCACACATTCACACATTATATCACAGAATAGAACATTATATTAAGTCATGAGAAAAATAGTGTTATCAATGTTATCAATCTTTTTAATAAAATTATATAAACTAATAAACAATATTCATGTTAGGTATAATATAAATAAAAAATTTGTAAACCCCATTAAAATAATTGAAGTTGAATTAATTAAAATTATTATATAAATTACATACCTAAGTACATGACTTTGTGTTTTAATTAAAATATTATCTAGTTATTTAATAATTTTATTGCATGTATTTTATTATTATTTGTAATCATAATTTTAATCTCTAAATAGAATATTCTTAAAAAAAAATTTGAGCCTTTAAAATCTTGCGCCCGGGGGCAGATGCCCTCACTTCCCCTCTTTAATCCGGCTCTGCTCGTATATAATTTTAATACTATAATTATGACAATTAAATCCAAAATACCTCTAATGAATTCATATTTTCTACTTCAGAATTAGACATTTCATCATTACTTATTTGTTTTATTAATGAACTTAAACTTTGGGTTTTTAATGATAATTCTGATTTTATTTCATCAACCTGATTTAAAATTACAATGTTATTTTCTTTTTCTTTTAAACAACTGATTTTTAGAAGTTCAAGTTCCCGTTTTTTGTTTTTATTTTCTTCTTGAAGAAAATGTAATTCTACTTGCATTTCACTGTATAATAAAAATTTAGAATTCATTAATATATTAAATTACTTTCATATAAAATTTAAATAATTAATTGTATAATACTTAATACGATCGCGATACTCGTTATTTAAAGTGTTTAAGTGTGATTGATAATTTGCATCAATTAAATCTACACGGTCTTGGATATTTAAGTTTAGATTATGTACATCTTTTATATTTATCTCATTCAATTGATTATGTTTCAATAGTTTGTCTGCAAATATTAATAAATAATTAATTAATAATCAATAAGTAATAATTATCTATGTACCAATAGGTAGTAGGTACTATAATTAATTAATAACTGCCTATATCGGTTAATATTTCTTAAAATTTAAATAAAGAATATTATTATTATAATATTAAAAAATGTACATATTACAATATTATAAATTATAATATGTAGGTACATTTTACATGCAAACAGATATGAGTTTACCTAAACTTATATGGTTACCTATATATTAATATTATTATATTCTTCTATTACACATTATTAAATTCCTAATCCCTAATAGGTATTCTACAGGTATTCTAATAAAAAAACAAAAAAACAAAAAAATTAGAAATTATACATTTTATATATTTTTTAATCCATAAATTGACTAATAATAATAAGAATAAGAATATACCTATACATAATTTATCCTAGTTTCTATCACGTTTGTTTTATTTTTTAATTCCTTATATTTTTCTTCTTCTTCTTTAGTTTCGGCCTTTAAGACTACACTGCAAAGGATAAACTTTGCCACCTATCCCTGTCCTCCGCTGCTTTCCTCTATTTGGTACCGGGCTCCATTCTTTCAACTTCTCACTTCACACCATCTTCCCATCTCAACTTAAGTATACTAACGGTCTTTTTCCCATAGGATTTTCTTCAATCACCCCGCACCCGTCTCAATAACGTACCATGTTTACGCCAAGCATGGCCTGCCCAACTTAGTCTTCGTTTGGCAATCTCTAAGCTCTAACTATATCCGGCCTCTGGAAAAAATCTTTGGAGTTCCTCATAAATAATAAACTATTTACTAGAACAACAACAACAAATAATTATGTAGTTTTCTTTATTCATTGGTTTAGTTATCCGTAACTTTCCTGTAATATACATTCCTTTCGAAAATTAATTGTCTCAATTCTTCTGTTTTTCTTACCGCCCGCGATTCCGAGGCGAATAGAATAATTATTGGTCTTAATAGTGTCATATACATATTTACTTTTACGTTTTTGGATAGGACCATCGATTTCAGCACGCATGCGGAATTACGATGCATGCGCGGAGATACGGATTCACAAAATATGTTTATTCATGCAGAGCTACCGATATAGGTAACAAGTATAATATAATAATTAATAAATGTACGAATGTACCTATAATATACGATGTATCTAACCTAAAAATTATTGTATTTTTATAATTGTTTTAAATATATATACATTTATAATATGTAATTATATATTTCGTAGGTATTATAGCATTGTTTTGATTGAAGTTAGTCTAATTGTAATTAAAAATAAATTTATTAACCACACTATCAATATCAAATGCATATTCATTTATTTACTGATTTTTCATTTTTGTCTTACCTATTTCAATAGATGTTTTTTCAGATACAGAGTTCCCTTTTATATCAAGTTCTGTAAGAATTTTATTATTTTTTAAAGATTCCAATAATACTATTGCACCTGTTTCGCCTATATGATTCCAACTTAAATCTAAAATTAATTTTATTACTGATATATTAAAAAAAAAATTTAATTGATGACTTAAAATTTACCAATATTTTTTAGATATTTATTCGTATTTAACGTAATAGCTAAATAAACACAACATTTTTGAGACAAATTATTATTAGACAAATTTAATGTCTTTAATACTGTATTTAAAGCTAAACTATTGCAAAATTGGGCAAATGCATCTACTGAAGCACCAATATTATTCCAATCCAATTGTAGGCTAAACATAAAAATGATTAATTATATCATTTCATAATATTTTTTTTAGATACTGATAAAATTAATAAAAAACATACATACTCAATAATACTAAGATTATCTAATAATATTTTAGAAATATACAATATCGAATTATTCTCAATTAGATTTCCTTTTAAATTCAAATGTGTTAATTGTTTCAATCGATTTACAACATTTAAAAAGTTCTTGAGACTATCAAATGAAAGTGAGCAATCAGACAAATTTAATGTTTTAATATTGGGCACAATTTTTAAAGTTTCTGCTATCAACCAGGAAGATGTATCTGTTATTTCAGTGTTACTCAAATTTAATTCACCGGAAATACTAACATCAACATTTTATTCATCAATTACCTAAATAAAGATTAGATTTTGTATAAATTAAATACCTACCTTGAATTGTATAAACATAATAAAATGGATTCATCGACTACTTTTTTATTTTTTAAACATAATTCCCGATAAACATTGCAAATTTCTGTATTCATATTAAATTTTAAATTAACAAATTAAAACAATTTTTAAGAGATTTTGTCTTTAAATATTATGGCAAAGAATACAATAACAATATATTTCGGTAAATATACCAAATATATATAATTATTAATTATTTATGAATGATTTTGTTATGCATACATTTTTATAATTAATATTTATATCCATAGAAAATATAATAAATATAAGTGATGTGATCATATTATCAGGGAGACTTAAATACTTAATTTACCATCTATGGTGGTGAATACTGGTGATATAATATATAAATATATCGCACAAAGACCAAAGTCGATACGTCTTGATCAACTCTTTATTTTTCTATAATTCTAATATTCTATAGTATATATTTTGAATTTTCTAATTTCTATCACGGACTAAGATCTTAATCCGTGGCAGAGAAAACCATATTATGTTCTGTAATATTAATGTAATCGTAATGTAATGTTTACTTGTTTAAATGAGTACAATTTTAATCTAGGAAGTAGGAATTAACAGTCAATACTTAATAATACACTATGCAGTATGCACATGGGCAACTAGGTATTGTTCGTGAATCGTGATTCGTGATTGAGAGTGAGACTTGTCAGTCGTCGTTACAAAGATTTTCGCCATATTATGTTATCTGATATGACATATGACTATATACATATTTGCTCTGCAAATCGAAAAAAACACACGATTTGTTGTAAAAAACTATTAATCAATTATTAATTAAAAATTAATCAAAAATAAATAAGTATACTATACTTTATAATGTCAAAATGCCAATAAAAACGAAATCATTTTATTTAAAATTTGCATATTCGCAAAATATACGAATATAGTGTATAATGCCATCTCGCGCCGTAATATTATTCGACGTGATATTTTACGTTTTCACCCGTCCTTTTTACTAATGGAATAATATTAAACGGTTATATTATTACAAGTTATCTTTTTTTTTACAATGAAAATACTTTTATTTGGTTTTAAGTTTTTTTTTTTTAACTTTTTTTAATTATGTATACGGTAATAATAAAATTGAATGTAATTTGATGTAATTTTATTAAGGGAAAAAACCTTAATATAATAATGTTACTACCACTGTTATTTCAACTTTTCCCACTTTCTGCTTTTCGAGCATTAAGTCATTACGTGTGTGACCATAGGCAAGTGTACTACAACTGACTGCACCTATAATAAATACTCTAAAAGTCTAAAGTTATATACAGTTAAGACCGTGATATTACCTGTAAGTATAAAAACTGTATTTATGAATTGACATGATATTCATTATTTCGCATTTGTAGATGTTTTCAATAACAGTCAACTCCGGCGGAAACGTGGTGAGTCCACCATCACCACGCGGTCGCAGTGGAGGCCGCGGAGGCAGCTACGCATCGTAAGTACACACACGATATTATTATTATGGGCCATTTTGTTCTTTAACTATTATATTACCTACCTTATTATTATTTTTTTATATTTTGTTCCACCCTCACACCTCACACTATATATGACAAATTAACTTTTGATTTTAAAATGTTAATGTATGTTTTAAATAGTTAAATTAAAATAGTTAATTCTTAGAGAATGTAATAATAATGACTAATATTTGGCAAGTAATGAATATTCGAAAGTTTAGATATAGACAGGAATAGTACGCAATAACATTAACATGATAATTACATGATTTCAAGAATTACTATTTAAAAGAAATGTTAGTGATGATAGTAATGTTAATAGTGTTAGGGATGATAGTAGAAGTATTTAGTAATGATGATTATAGTATTAATATTTTGAAAAACTACTTTTATTATCAAAGTTATATGGATTGTTTATGTTTATAAATTGTTTCAGGGTGTTTTAATTGCAAAACATTCGGGCATAAGGCCCGCGATTGCGTGACCGTCGAGCCCCAAAAGCTTCCCTCGGCCTCCGCCTCCCCTGAGGAGGACCCAGCCACAGGCCCAGACCCAGCCACAGATAATAATGGAATAATAATAATAAAATAAATAGTTCTTTTTTTTTTTTCAAACTATCTACAATTCATTCCTATTCATTCGTCCGCTTTTCGTGTGTAATTGCAGATGTTTTAATACGAGTCGAGTAAGTCTCTGTTGAGTAAGCACTTGGATATTATTTCGTTGCAGTGGTTGTTTTTATTTAAAAAAATTTGGTAAATATATGAGGTTTGGTGATACAAAAATAAAAACGTTTAAAGTTTTCTATATTTTTTTGTTTTATTATATTAGATTTTTTATGTACATACATAACACAATTATATTACATTTATTCGTATACATAGATATTTAATTGAAACACAATTTAATTCTACCTAACATTTATTTTATTTGTATTGTGATTATACGGTTTAAGTCACATATTATAGAGGTGAGATGAAAAATTATAATAATTGTATGAATGTACACTGTTACATAATAATAATAAACAGAAAAAAAAGAAAAAGGTAAAACAATAATAACGGCAATATTATAGAGATTTTTATTATTATATTTAGATTTTTTGTAATCATATACATAACCATTTAATAATAAATATTATTAGAAATTTCTACTAATGACAAAATTATCAATCAAATTTCAAAATATTAATTAATTCACGGATTTAAGTCACATATTATGGTGGTGATATTTTTAATTAAAAATAATTGTACACTGTAAAAAATGAAATAAAAAAATTAAAAACTACAATAATTACAATATTTTAGATAGAGGTTACTATTATTTTTTTGTTAAAACGCATATGTAATAATTTATTAAAGATAAATAAATAACAAATCTTAATTATTATTATTAATTAAATTCCTACTTTAGACAAAAGAGTTAACATATAATGAAAAATAGAAATTATATATTCATTTTCCTCTAATTCTATTGGTTTTTTAATATAAATGCTTCCAAACGATTTGTTGTTGTCCATCAACGTTGCATTATACATTTCTATATTCAAAATGAATAAAAATATTATTTATTTGTTGTGACACATTTTCTTCAGCACATTACTTACTTATTATTGTCTTCCATTGGTAATTCAATTTGAGTGACTTACAACTTCATAGGAATTTTTTTTTTTTTTTTTTGACATTTTGAGTTGTATATTATGGATTTTAAGAAACACATTGTAACTATAAAATTCAAATGGCTGCTTCTACAGTTGTACATCAAAGATGACCTGGAGCACTCGGTGGTGGTTTTATAGCTGCACACTGTACAAAATATAAAAATGATTTACTTTTAGATTCTGAGCGAAGCGAAGAATGTATTGGTTTTACAATGATGTGTGATTTTTTTTTTTTTTTTATGTCTGTGTACAAAAATACTACCTGAAATAATGCTCCGATTTTCACGAATAGGGTATGTTTCTGGTAGCAAAGTGGATGTAGTTGGTAATTTACTTGGGTAATTTTTTGAATTTCTCAAAATTGACGTTATGCGGTAGAAAAAACGGTTACGAGTTATTATTTATTTTAGATTCTGAGCGAAGCGAAGAATGTATTGGTTTTACAATGTGTTTTTTTTTTTTGTTTTTTATGTATGAAAACAAAATTACGACCCGAAATAATGCTCCGATTTTCACGAATAGGGTATGTTTCCGGTAGCAAAGTGGATGTAGATGGTACTTTATTTAGGTCATTTTTCGAATTTCTCAAAATTGACTATAAGCGGTAGAAAAAACGGCATTTTTCACGAAAAATGAAATTTTGACGAATTCAATTTCTATATTTCATAACTCGGACAATTTTTAAGATAGAGACTTGAAAATTTTTTTGGGTGTTCACATAGATATTACATATATGTGGATGTGGTAAAATTTTGGAACCGTTACGTTCATTTTTCTACAAAATATTGGACATTGAATATTTCGTAAAATTCTTGTTTTTGCGTATATAATGTTTGATAAAATTGGCAATTTTTGGTATTAGAGTCTGAAAATTTTACTGAAGTATACTTACATATTACTTAACATCATACTAAAATATTAGAAAAATCCCTAATCTCAATTTTTTTTATAGCTGTTATAAGTTTATATTTTTAGTTCAAACGAAAATTATAATCTGAACTTCACTCAGAATCGTTTTTTCGAATGCAATGGTTTATCATTGCATTCAAATTCTAAGTAAAATTAAATGCTATGATTCGCACACCTGTATCCTGTGCGGCAGGGGTAGTGGTAAAGCTTTTCGCCCCCACCAGTATTCCACTGGCAGAACTATGTTGGTGGTAAAGCTTTGGTTGCGGCAGGAGTATCAAGCACCTAGTAATAATATAATACATTAGGCCAGAAGCATTATAAAAAAAAGTAAAAAACCTACATAAGTATATAAATATAATAATATATGTACAATCTCATGCGCATGTGTACAAATTAACAGTTCATCCTGCCTCCTGGATTTAGACGGCGAGTGCTTGAATTGAAGCCACGGCGGCCGTGGTTGAAGATTTATGATAATTGATAGATTAAATAATGTTATCTAACATCTCCCTCTAATCAATTTGTGGCTATAGAAGATAATTCAAGATAATATATTATTAAAAAAGATCTTTTTTTATCATGATAAATTATTAAATTTAAATTATATTAGTTAAAAACATTTATGGGTAGTAGGTATAGTAAAAATTAAAAACCAAAATTAGTAATTACTATTTCTTAGGTATACTGTATACTCATATTTAAAAATAATTTAAGAAAACTTTAATGTGAATACGATATTTTGATAATTATTACTATCAAACAATAAAAAATATTTTAATTTGTTAAGATTTATTTATTTGTCTTTTACATTAAATATAATATAATATCTTATTTATATTAATATTATATAAAATAATATACAAGATGTAACATTGAATTATTATTTATTTAAGGTTTAAAGTTAATTATTATAAAGATAATTACAAATTAAATAATTTTATCCATCTACTATCATGCCTACCATTGCTGAAAATGGTCACGAGTATAATAAAATTATGTTTCAATATACTCGTAGTTGGACTGATGATTTACCAGTTTGTAAAGTATCAGGTATATGTATAATAAATTAATATTTTTACTAATTTCAAAACATTTTCATATTTTAATCAACTAAATTAATTTATAATAGGTGTTGGATACTTGACTCGACAAAGGTATGAAGAATTAAGTCAATGCCGAGAAGAATTGGAATCAGAAGATATTAGCCTCAGATGTTCTTATGATACCGGTGATATATGGTTATATGGACTTTTTAATGGATTTAATGGTACAGAAATGGCACGATTTGCCCGAGATCGTATTGCAGCAGATATTTTTTTTAGTCAATTACCTACAACTGAAATGGATCAAATTGCTAAAGAAATAATTCAGTAAGTATAGTATATTAAAGAAAAAAAAATGTACAATATATTTATGTTATATGTTTATACATATAAAAATTATAAAATTATAGACAAAGTTTTCTTTCGGTTGAAAAAACTTACCTTGAGTCTATTGATAATAAATTGCTTCAAAGAGCAAAACTTCAACTTCAACTTCCTGAAGATATGTCACATTATGATGCATACCAACAATATCCTCAAATTGTATATTTTATTTATAATAAATATAGGTATATATTAGTTAAAATACAATTTATTTTTCAGATAGAGAAAATAAAAGAACTTAATGAAGAATTATCATGTGGTACAGGAGCAGCTATAGCAATACTTAAAAATAATCGATTGTTTGTTGCTAATGTTGGGGAGAGTCGTATATTGTTATGTAAAACTGATAAAGACGATGTATTGAGAGTGATACAACCTACAATTGATCATAATTTGAACAATTTAGACGAAGTAATGAGGTTGACTAATCTTGGACTTCAAATTTCTGAAGGAAAAATCAATGGTTTATTTATTAAAGTTTATAAATCTTTTATAAATATGATACTTTACCTACAAAATAATTTTTTAGGAAGTAGAACTATTGGAAATCAATTAGCTACACGTTGTTTATGTAATTATATGGTAAAAGGTGCATATAAAGACCATGAAGAACTTAGTTCAGCTATATCTGAACCAGTTATTGCCAAACCTCATATTGTTGGTGGCATTTCTATTGATTCATCATACAGGTAAAATGATATATCATAGTTATTTTTAAAACTATATTATAAAATATAAAATATATAGATTTATGATGATTGCTTCTCCTGGTCTTCTGAAAACATTAGAAGAAGCCACTGGTACTAATCAAGTAAATAAAGAATTAGCGCTTTTAGTTGTAGAACAAGTAAGAGTCTATATATAATATTATATATATAATTTTTTTCCTTTGTAATATTTGTTTTTTTTCTCATAAGTTACGAGTACAATCTACATTAACTGGTGTTGCACAAGCTGTGGTTGATCATATAGCTCGAATATATCATGATACCTATGAAGCACAAGATAATGTCACTGGAGCTACTCGTCCAAATATGATGTTGATAGTACGCAATTTCAATTTTGCAATGCCCAATGCAATTACACAACAACAATACAGTTGGAATAGCTTATATGATCAATGTTAGTATCACAAAATTAAACATAAAATATACTTTAATATACGTTATATTATATTATAGATACAGCTATAAACTTAACTCAAACTTCAACATCAACTACAACCGATCCATCTAGTAGTTCAGCAAAAAATATTTTACCTTATGTTGATTTTAGTGAATTTTATATAAATGTTGATAAAGCTAAAGCAGAAGGAAATTTACCTTCAAATATTAATTTTTTTTATGATTAAGTAATATTCATCAATAATAATTAGTATACCATCTAAAAAAAATTTTCTTTTACCTTCAAGGAAGGTTAAACCATAAAATAATTTTAGAACAATTTAAATTCCTATGAAAACATGAACTTTATTATTTTTAATATTTTAATTTTAATTATAAAGTAAATAGAATTACAATATTGTTATAAGAATATTTTAGTTTATTAATACATTAAAATATTTTATTATGTACAAATGTTTTTAATGTAAATATTTATATATTATAGTTATATAATTGCACTTGTATTGATATTATTTACCATTTTCATCCTCATTATCTTCTTCTGGTTGTTTTGAAGTTTTATATTCTAATAATGTAATTTCTTTTTCTAATGTATCAAATGCCATTGAAAATTTTAACATTAACTGTTCATATCTAAATTCCAAAGATAAAAATGTAAAATAAAATATGAATAAATATAAAAATGTATTAATTTTTTTTTTATTTACCTAAATAATAATACATTTATATGTTCAGTTTGTTGTTTAATTATTTCTTGATGTTTTTTTTCATTTTTTATTAATTTTTCAATCTCTTCTGTGTGTTTATCTATTTCACTATAATACTTATCATTAAGAGCTGGCCGTTTTTCACAAAGTTCTTCGAGTTGTTGGGCATAATTAATTATATCCGTTTCAGCAGAAATTATAACTTCTCGTTTAGATATTTCAGATTGATGGTCTTCATAGAAAGGGTCCATTAATTTATCCAAAAGTTTGATATGACCAAGTAATGCAGTAGTATATGGATGACCAATACATGCATTACCGATAATATTATCAATTTGTTTAACTTCTTCAACAAGGTTGTTTTGCAATAACGATTGAGTTTTATTTACTCCATATACTTTTGTTTCTAAAGCTGTGACACATTTCTCTAAAATGTCTATTTTGTTAGCCTCCATATTCTAAACAAAATTAATTTAAATGGTTATACATTTTTTTATGAGTAAATTTATAAATCTAATTTAATAGGTAGTTAATATTGATTTAATCATATGTTAAGATTTACATAAAAATAAATAATTTATTATAAAAATAATTCTTTAATTAGGTACTAATTTTCAAAAATATGTTATTCTTCACAAAATAAAAATCTGATTTACCAAATAAATTCAAAATGAAAATAATTTTATTAAATTTTTTTTACTACTTATTAGATTTAGTATTTTCAAGATGATGCAAAACTAGAGTTAAATTATGATAAAATTTGACATACCTTTGAATATGTTTGTATGTTTATTATAGGTAATTTGAAATTAAAAGTAAATTATAAATAATTTAACAGAAGTGTGGAATATGATGGCCTGTTTTTAAATAAAAACGATTTACCATACTCATAATTTAATGTCATTAATACGGTTAAATGATTGGAGAACTTTTATATTTTTATATTTTAACTTATTTATTGCAGCGATATTAAAAAATTAATAAAGTTTAAGAATAAATAAATATTAATAATTATATTATAATCACACAAATACAAATTGCAAAATACGGATTGGCGAATGACGAATGAATGTAACAAATTATTTGATTTACATGAAAAAATAAAAATTCAGATTATCTAATGTTTTTAAATAATATATACGAAGACGAACAACGAATGTACGATTAATATTTTAATGTTTTCAAATTTCAATTGATAATTATTAATTTATTATTAATCAGTAGTTCAGTATTCTGAATTATCCATTTATTCGTAATTATTAATTTTCAACACGTTATCATGGTTAAGGGTTAAACGTGAGTGTGACCACAATCGTTTTGCACTATGGACGGTCGACACATTTTCCGGCGAACACACTGTGCCGCGCGGTGTATTTAGTGTGTACTATGCGCGTACGCCTGCGACTCGGCTTACGGTTTATGTGTTACGGCTTACGGCTGTACGTATAATAGTATACTATGGCAAGTCGTGTGTGTATTTGTAAATTAATGTGTGTGTGTATGTGTGACAAGCGAACGTTGTTTCATTTATACTCCGTCGTTCCGTCGTACCAGTCAGTTTGCGCTGTTTAGTTTTGTAGTATTTTCTGATTTCCGCAATCCTGTGCTTTGCGTTTGTGTGTAGCAGTGTCTCATTGTCCATTTTTTTTTTTTTTTGTGCGGCATTTCAAAAGATTTTCGCGTTTTTTCGATTTTTTTTCCGTCACGCAACGTATAAATTCGTCAATTTCACGATCCAACGTGTCCATTGAAATAGTTCGAGAACAGAAAATCTAACGGATAAACGATATTATATAAATTTGTCGACGACGCGCAGAATTTTCCTGTCGAACGTGGAACACAATTGCCTCGTATCCCCATTATTTTTTCTTAACGCGTAATAATAATTAAAAGCCAATTATATTCTATTGCCGTCGTTGCTGCCTTGTCTTTTCGACGAGCGTTAAACCATTTCGGTCGTAACTTTGGTAAGAACCGCCGGCAAAACGGACGTCGAAACTGACATGGAGAAGAGAATCGAACTGGAAAAACGGGGTCGGAAACCCGAAG
Organism: Tetraneura akinire; assembly: GCA_021307375.1. Taxonomy (NCBI): domain Eukaryota; kingdom Metazoa; phylum Arthropoda; class Insecta; order Hemiptera; family Aphididae; genus Tetraneura; species Tetraneura akinire. The sequence goes on along the minus strand of JAIUCT010000007.1, from coordinate 3,542,698 downwards.
AGGTAAATAAAAATAATAAATAACGGATATTGCGATTTTTCGGCGATTAATTTATATGATAAAAAAAAAAAAAGTAACAAATAACTGCGTTCTATTTGTTTTTGAACTATGACAAGCGCGCGCGCACATGACGCCAACGTCCGGCGTGCGTGTGCACGCTGGCGGCATATTTTGTAATACTTTGAATTATTACGTAGGCCATTGAATCTAATCGTTTGGCGTGAATTCATCTGACGACCGTTGGTAATATTAATATTGTAATGACGTTAATTATATCAGATCACCACGCTGGCATTTGACATTTTATGGAAATATGTAAGCGTACGATTTTATTGATTATTTTTCGTCGTTACGCGTTATTATTGGCTTTTACCAGATGTTTCGAACTTTCATCTACGGTTTGAAAATAAAATAATATTATAGATATCTAATATTACATTGTCAATTCCGCCGTACGCTCACCTATTCGCAACACGCGCACACCGTATATTTGTGTGCGTGAGTACGATACTGTGTTGTTGTTATTATTGCTCGTATATCCATTCGCCTCCGTTGCGGCGGTTTTAATTGAGCTATCGATATAACGACGAAAGCGATTGGACGGACAGGTGCGAGTGTGTCGCGTAAGCGACGGAGCGCGTGCGTGAAAGTGTAAAAACTCTTGTGGGTGGCGGTACAGGGGTAATTTGGCTGGCAGCCATGTTTAAATTTTAAATACGTTCAACAACGTTGTGTCATTCTTTGCTTCTCACCTCCCATCAACTATTTTATAGAATAATCCATAAACATAAACCTACAATCTACATGCTGACTGTTTAATGACGTTCTGTCGTTGTCTATTTTGTTAATTTAATAATATTCTGAAAAGCTTAGAGTTTTTTTATATCGTGAATTGCGTTGATCGTTGGGAATATAACGTTAATGACGATTAAATTTAAATACGTATATTAAAATATGGTATTTAAACAAGTACATTGATTTTAATATTATAATATTTCATACTTTTTTTTTTTACAAAAAAAAAAAAAAAAACACCGTTATACCTATATCACCTTACGTAACTTGCCTTCAATTTATTGTATATTGATGGGAAGTATGAAATATTACTATCAATTTCCTCCAGTCTCAATTAACAATTTAATTATGATATTTCGTTCAAGAATTACGAAACAAAAACATTTCATTATAATTTTAAATTGTGAGTTATACGCTATATTTTATAGTACCCATCTACATTGTGTATATTTGTTTTTAAATAATAGCATAAATTAACCTATTTAGTTTAATTTAAATTGCTTAAGTTTAAATAATGATTTATTCTATTTAATAAAATATGTATTCACTAAAATTCAGATTTTTATTACACTTATCATATTTAATTGTACTGTAGGTTAAATCAATATTATATATTTTTGTAGACAAAATTTATTTGAGAAATGGTATTTAGTATTTACTAAATAAATTTTTGACAACTTTTACTAATTGTTATTTAAATTTATTTAGATAGATCAACTGATTTTGGATGACTGTCGTAGCACTTCAATAGTTGGACTTACAGATGAATATACATGCTTACGCAGTCTTAGTTTAATAAATGTTGGTTTAACAAGTTTAAAAGGTTTTCCTAAGTTGCCTTTACTTATGTATGTAAGTAATACAATTTAAATAAATTTCATAATTTACCCAAAATATCATTATTATTATGTATTATTATTGTTATTATAGCTAGATGTAAGTGAAAATAGGATTTCCAATAGTCTTCAAAATCTCACAGGTTGTATTAAAATAAAATCGTTGAATCTCGGACAAAATAAATTAAAAGAATTTGAAGCTATTGAACCATTGGTAAAATTGAAAAAATATATGTTTTTATTGATATAATAATATGTATTGATTTTTTTGTTCTAGATATCTTTAAATTGTCTTAAATTTTTGGATTTATCTAATAATGAAGTAACCAAACTACAAGGGTATAAGGAATTTGTATTAGAAAAATTCTCTAAGACTCTTAAATATTTAGATGGGTACGATTTATTAAATTTTATTCATTATTCAATAGTAATATGTTTTTCTAACACATTAATTAATATTAATTATAATTCTAGAGATACTATTGCTAATGGTAAAACTGAATCAGATACTAATAGTGATGAAGAAGAAGAAGAAGATGGTTCAGAATCTGAAGGTAAAATTTTATAGTATTGGTTTAGTTCTTATTTTAATAGTAAATTAATAATTGTAGCTGAAGAAGAGGGTGATGGTGAAGAAGATGAAGAAGATGAAAATGATTCTGATGAATATGACTCGGATGAACAAGTATATGAAAATAGTGGTGTAGGTTTAGAAGAAATGTTAAAAGACAATATTGATGAAGAAAGTGAGGGAAATGATTATGTAGTTGATGAAGAAGAATGTCAAGATTCCACTGACGAAAGTGATGATGATGCAGGTGAAGCAGATGATAGTACTGCTAATGGTACGTATTTATGTTAATTTATAATATTACATAAAATTGTCTTATCTAATGTTTGAATAGGTTTAAACAAACATTTTGAAACAGATGATTGATGAACAGAAATAAAATCAGTATTTTTATTTAATTTTTTTAATTTTTATGAATATGGTGATATTCTTTTCTTTTTCATATTGATTTCACTATTGCACACTAGGTGATTTTACATTTTCTCAAAAATAACAAAGTTTAGTTTACTAGTAAAATAAATTTGATTTTGATTAGTATTTATTTAAAAATCAATGTTCTTTCTTTGGTTGGAATTCAAATGTATGTGTATGTTTAATAGATATAGAATATAGATATATTACATGTGCTATTTTATTTAATATACATATTAATAAGCCAGTGTGTATTAAAAGTAGCAAATCAAAATTATTATTTTACTAATATAGTAATATATATCAGTAATTTATTACATGAATTACTCATATTAAATATTTTAATATTTTATTTTTCACATATATTAATGCTTCTATACGCTTCTACAAACTAATACACATATATTATATACAAATAAAAAATGATCTGCACTAAATTCTCCTTTATGATGTAATACAAGTTATTGAAAATAATTAAACACATAGTTAAGTTACATAAAATAAACATATGTATATATTTTTATTTAATTTCATGAGGTAATAATTTATGTTTACAGAATCGCAAGATACTAGGGGTAAAAAAAGAAAACTTGATGAATAAATTTAATTAAGGAAAATGATTTAAAATATTGTTAAGTGGAACAAATTTGTATGTATGAAATACATAATGCCACGTATATATTTTTTTAAGTATCAACTTAAAAATTAAAATCTTTTTATTATTTATATTTTTATTTTTTTTTAATTTTTTTTTTTTTTGTAAATTAACGTTTTACTATTACATATTTTTTATGTTGTATCACGTGAATAGTTTAATTTATTTTTAATTTAATAAAGTTATGCCATTATATTTGTAAAACACCACACTTGCTTGTAATTTGACTAACCTAGTAATACTTTGAAATTTTACTAGGTAATCAATTTTTTACATCTTTACTGTTAAAATATATGTTTCTTATTCTGTATATTTTTAAAGTGTATTGACAAATTTATTTCTAAAACTTGTTAAATCTTATTGAAATTTAATTTTTGTTTAAAGACCAAAATATAAAGTAAAAATATTTAATAACAAACTTTTTCTTATATAATATGTTAAGTGAATAAGATTATAATTTTTTTATTTTATTTTCATTTTTTTTTCACATTTAAGTTATATTTAAATATTGATTATTTATAATAATAATTTTTTTTTTTTTTTTTTTTAACTTTTGTGACTGATTTTGTTTGTTGTCAGTGTGGATTTAAAAATACAATTTTCAAAGTAATAATTTAAGTAGTTATACAGGGTATAAGAATTTTTGAGTATTTTAAAATAAACATCTGTCACAGATTGGTGGAATAATATGATAAAATTATTATTATATTTTAATAGCTAACTAATTTAAATGTTTGTAATAGAAAAGAAGAGATTCTATAATAATTTTTAATTTTTTTAAACTTGAATTAATTTTAAATAATGTATATACAAATTTAATAATTTCTAAATTGATTTGATTTTTTCAAAAAAAATTTTGAAGAATTTATAATATTTGTATATTGTGAATATTATAATTTACTTTAAAACACGATGGTATTTTACAGTTTCTTATACTTTTGAATTTTGGATTCTTTAATAGTGTACTATTTCATTTTTATACTATTGTATTGTGTTATAAACAATATTTTTGGCAATAATTGTTTTACTTGTTTAATTACATTATAATATATACCAAATTAATTTCTTCAATTTTGTAACCTAAATTATTATATATTTTGTTTGAGTATTAGTAATAATCATGTACTTATTAATATTAATTCTAAAGAGTACATAATATTCCACCATCTAGTATGTTGTATCATTTTTATGCTCTATCTTGCACCCTGTGTATGAATTATTAGTATTGTATATTTATTACTTATATAACATAAAAGAAAGAAGTAAATCTTGTGAGTATCTTGAGTGTAAATAACTATTTTTATAATATGTTAGATGAAAAATTATTTATGATCTTATCAAATTTATAATATTTGAATTAGTTCTTTTATTGATTTAAAAGGCTCAATTAAACAGTTCTATTTTAGTAAATTGACCTTTTATAATGTTAACAAAATATTTGGACCATTTTCTAACACATTTATCAATTGTTATGTGTTCTTTCATAAAATATTTATAAGAGATATATGGTTCAAGATGTTCCTTAATGATTTGAATATTGTAATATAACGTTACTTCTATTAAATGTTATAAGATATACATAACCATTATTTTACTGAAATTGTTGATCATACTGTAGTTGTCAAATCAAATTTATAAAAACTAATTACATAACGAAATTTTGATTAATTAAGGTAGTGGGTATTTATAATTTAATTGTGTGTATTTAACACATCACAACTGACACAATAATTCGTGAAGTTTTCTTATACCTAAGATTTACATTAGTTCAATAAGTCTTTAGAATTGATTATTAACATTAGTTTCAATAAAAAAAAATTCAAATCTTAAGATAATTAATGTGTTGACAAAAATCTTACCAGCGCATCATATAATAATTATTAATTTTAATTTCTTTTCACTAAATTATTGCTGAACATTTTGTTATTGTTATAAACTTATAAAGGTTTTAGTTTAATTTATTTTGGTAGAAAAAGTAAATTAAAATATTTATATTAGATTAAAATATATATTTATGAAATTAAAACACTATTTTTTAAGTTTTTAATTTACAACCTTCATCTGTGCATGTGTTATGTACCTATATTATATGTTTAAATGTTTGTACGTACACATTTTCTTTATTAATATTAATATGCATATATATTTATACATGTATATGTATATGTATATTACATTGTTATATTCCTTATTTATGTTACTTTTGTTTAACTTTGCTTTTACATTGAAGAGTAAAATTTTAACATGCTTATTTTATAGCATAAGAGAACATTGTATTTATTTTAATTTTTCCAACAATTTAAAAATATATATATATATGAATAATTAAAATTATATCGTGTTAATTTTTATGTTTTTTTTTTAAAAAAAAGAATGTGTAAGTCTTAACTGGGTACTAGGTACCTATTGTCTTTATTTAAAAGACGTAATTTGAAGTAGATTGCAGCACAACTTGGTTGTACTATTGTGCGTTCAATTATTTTTATTAATTTTACATTTTTATAACATCTAAAATATTTAAATAAATCAATACAAAATGGAAATTTGTTTTTTATTACAAGAGGAAAAATAAAATAAAATTGACAACTTCACGTTATTGTGGTAATGTATATATTTACAATCTACAGACTATAGGTCGATAAACAAATTAAAAGTATTAGAAAATGTGAAAATAAATATGACATCAGATTCTGAGCAAAAAGTACTGTCATATTTGGATATTTAGGTAGGTAACCCATTTAAGGGTATATGAAATATATAATCTGATATTCTGATGAACTTCACTCAAAATCGAATTTCTGAATGCAATGGATAGCCCTAGTTCCACACTCTGGAGGTTGCCTCGTGACTATTGGACGAGGGGTCGAGGCTAGAGGCGCATACTCTCTGGCCTCTACACTCTCATAGTCTTGTATCTTGTTTTGTTCAGTTGCCCATTACTACTTTTTAGTGATCCAAAATGTATTGTATTACCTATTGTATTAATGTGTCTCGTGGCCTTTGACTTGCCGCAAAAAAACCGACATCGAATCGCTGACGAGACGAGGCAACACGAGGGCTTGCGCTGCCTCGACGAGAGTGTGGAGAGCATAATGATTTATCATTAAATATTAATCAATTAATCAAAGTTCAACATTATACTCTTACTCTTTACCCCTGAATATATATCTCTTCCCTTGCTTTTTCAACTTGAACTGTCGTTTGTATTACAAGAAAGACACGTGTTTATATTGAATAAAAACGTCAGTTTAATTGTCTAAAATAATTGATATATTATATACCTAAACGAAAATCATAATATTAACAAGTTTTTTACAAGTATTTAGGATGATTGATAAATAATATTATTTACATGTACCTATGTTTAAATATTATTTTTCAATCATAACTCATATTATATTATATATATATAAATATAATATATATAAAAAAAATACTCTTCTATAAAAAAAAAAAAAAAAAAAAAAAAATAGATGTAGATTGAGTATATGCGTCAGTCAATTAAATGGAAAATAATATCAAAATAATAATTAATTTATACTCTATTCCTTCTTTTCCAACTGTCTATAAAAATCTTCCTATATCTTTATTGGTACCAAATACAGTATTTGTTGGTACCTAGTAAATAATATCAGTATACTACGTTCGGCATTCATAGCGTGTTGACCTGTTGTCTTCTTCTATGGAATTAATATTTACTGGTTTTATACTTGTTTATTAGTTGTATAATTTATAAGTAATATTGTTACTGAAAATAAAATGTCCAACTTTAATTTAATAAATAATTTTTATTAAAAAGAATAAAATGCAACTTAATTTTTTTTTATATATATATTAAAAAATACCTCTAATGTTTCCGTCCTAGGAAGGTGTCTACTCTGCCTATAAGGAAATCCGCCTCTGGTCATCTCTATTACAATTTATTATAATATATATTATTATTTACACAATTCATCAAAGTTTACTTACCTACTTGAGTTAAATATATATATATATATATATATATTCTGCAATACCTATAAAATGGACTTTAAAATAATAGACAAGTTTGAAGTTCTTAGGAATTGATCACTTATAATTGCATAAATAATTTAATACTCATTTATTATTATACAATTATAATTTATAGTCCTAGATTTATTTATGTACTGTATTAGTATAAATACAAACTTCAAATTCATATTTTCAACTTTCTTTTTATTCTAATAATATTGTAAATACTAGAAAGATGCAGGTAGTTTAATTTTTCATTAAATGTGTATGTAAATCCATGGAATTTTTTCAAAAGGTTAAAATTCTTATTTTTTTAATATTTGTATTCACAAGATTATTAATATTCAGTGGTTTCAGTTTTAAGATTAGGGAAACATATTGTACATTTTAGATTCTGAGCGAAGCAAAAAGTGTATTGGTTTTACAATGATGTGTGTCTTTTTTTTTGTTTTTTATTTTAATTTCTAAGTCTTATTAGAGGAGTTGGGCCATTAAATTTTTATTTTAAATTTCATTATAAATAATAAATAAGAACATTTATGATATCACTGGATAGCTTCCCTTCTCAAGTTTTCAGTTACTATAATATTATTAACCTATTTTGCTTATTGTAATTTTTTTATGTACAGATTGTAAATGTTATTTTTTATTAAATAATAATAAAAAAATTCAATTGAAACCTTTATAATTAATAATTTAACTGTACATACATCAGAGATTAGGTATACTATTATAATTCTTTTTATTGTTCATAAATAAAAAAAAAATGATTATAAATAAATAATTAAATATATTTTATTAGTATATAATGTAAAACAAAATTTTCTATAAAACTGTCAACAAAAATACAATAATGACATCAAAATATAAAATATTTTAATTGGGTATTTCCACGATTTTTAAAAAAAGTATACTGAAAATGAAAAAAATATATTATATGTATATTGGTTCCCATATGGATGCTCTTAACTAGAAAAAAGCATATTATTTTTTATAGCTATAATACCCTTCACCAGTCTTAACTCCCAATTTTTTTTCATTTACCAACTTCTGCAATGATGGCAATGGCTGGAACAATGGATTCTCTGGGAATTTTTCATGCCATCCACCTAAAATAGAATTAGTAGTATCATGCCCAACATAATCTGCCAACTCAATAGGTCCCATTGGATGTCCAGCACCTAATTTCATAGCTATGTCAATATCCCTTGGAGAAGCTTCTCCTCTCTCCAACATTCTGATTGCTTCAGCCATCAATGGAACAAGAAGTCGGTTAACTACAAATCCAGGAGTATCCTTGCAAGTGATGGTTGTTTTACCAATAGCTTTTCCCCAAGCCATCAATACTTCATACGTTTCATTTGAAGTTTCTGAAGTCCTGACAACTTCTAATAATTTCATTACTGGTACTGGATTGAAAAAATGTAATCCAGCAAATCTATCCTTTCTGTTTGTAACTGATGCGATTTCACCAATAGATAATGATGATGTATTGGAAGCAAATATGGTCTTTTTTGGTGCAACATCATCAATAGACTTGAAAAGCTTATGCTTGATAGACAAGTTTTCAACAATTGCTTCTATTACTAAATCAGAATCTTGTACTACATCCGGCAGACTTGTCGAAATATTAATTCTTGATAAAGTTTCTGAAACAAATTTCTCACCGTCTTGAGGAGTGTCTTTGTAAACCTTTTTGGCAACTCTTTGCATACTCTGCTCAACTCTCTTAAGAGTATTATTTAAAACATTTTGATCCAGGTCCACAATTGTCACATTATGACCAGTTTGAGCAGACACTTGAGCAATACCTGAACCCATCAATCCACCACCAACAACAGTGACATTTTTTATTGCAGCACGAGTGACAGTAGTTGAGAAATTTCTTGAAATTACATTTAAATACATTTTTATGTTATTATGAAAAATCGATTAAATATTTAATACTTATTTAGTAATTTAGTTATTCAATTGGAGTTAAAATTGAACGCGGAAGTAAAAACCTTATAAAATGTACTTTGGCATTGGGACAGGTATGATGTAAGAAACTAACAACTATGAACTATGAATTGAGATTGAACATTGAAGTCTGAAAACAACATAACAAATTAATAAGTTACAACAGCGAGTCAGCGACACTGATAAAAATATAAAATTAAAATAAGTGGTCATAGGACTATACGAGTAATGTCATTCTGTATGACTGTATTTCTGTACTCTGTAGTCTGTAGGGGTTATCAATACATTTTTCTAACGATATAATCAAATTGAAATTATTTTATTAATTATTATTATTTTATTATTTATAAAAACTGAAAAATAATTTTCCAGAGTATAATATTATTATAAATTTTAGTTAAATACACAATTTAATATATATTTAAGATATACCTATTTTAAATCGTGTTACATAATTATTATTCCAAATTTCTTATCATAATAATAAATAATATATTTCATATTTATTATCAGTTAATACCGGTTTTGATTATAAACTGTGTTTTCACTTTTTAGTTTTATGTTAAAATTTTGTTTTATTAAATTAATATACCAATTTTATTGTTTCTTAATTTTATTTATTTTAATATAGAAGATATATAATGTCTGATAGTGATCATAGAAGATGGAGTCATTTAAAGAAAATTCTAGAACGATCCAGTCCGTTTTGTCATCCTGATTTTGAACCGGGTCCAGGCATATTAGATTTTTTACAAAATACTTGTAGAGTGCTTGTCGTTGGTGCCGGTGGATTAGGTTGTGAATTGTTAAAGGACCTTGCTATGATGGGATTTGGCGATGTACATGTAATTGATATGGATACCATAGACTTATCGAATTTGAATCGTCAATTTCTTTTCCGAAAGAAAGATGTAAATAGTTCCAAAGCTGAAATTGCAGCCAAATTTATTAATGAACGAATCCCTACATGCCGTGTTACACCTCATCACTGTAAAATACAAGACAAGACTGAAGACTTTTATAGACAGTTTCATATTGTAGTGTGTGGTCTTGATTCAGTGGTTGCACGTCGTTGGATTAATGGTATGCTTGTATCATTATTAGTTTATGATGATGATCAACAACTTAATAATTCTACCGTAATACCCTTAATTGATGGTGGCACTGAAGGTTTTAAAGGTAATGTGCGTGTCATATTACCAGGGATTACACCTTGTATTGATTGTACTCTGGATTTATTTCCACCACAGGTATTACATTGTTTTATTTAATTAAAATTAATTACTGATTACCTAAGTTCATATTGGTTTCTTTAGCAATTCTATAAAATTTATATATTTGTAAATAATATTTAGTATGACATAATTTGCTATATAATATAATATAATATTGTATATTGGTAATATTTATTGAATTCACATGCTTTTAAAAAGTTATATAGCTATGTTTTTTACAAAAACAAAATATTAAATTGTATAAGAAAAAAAGTTATTGTCTATCAACAAATTGTAACATTTCATGAAATTTTTATATTATACAATATACTTAATTTAAAATAATTTTTCTAATCTAAAATTTAACTTGAAAAAAAATTGTACAACAAATACTTTTAAGTGATATACTGATATAAATTTTAATTTATTGTAAATTTATATTTGTTTCAATTAAAATATAATAGCAAACATTTCATTCCATTAAAATTTAAGAGCATATAAAATATACAATTTATTCAATTAAATTTAGATAAAATCTTATTTAATAATGAAGGACTTTACATTTTAATAAAAAATAATAGTACAGGTATAGGCGTATAGGTTTAAATGAAATAATTTTATTACATTATAATTTAAATAAATGTATTTAGTTCTTGATATACACATTTTACATTTTAAACTATACTATGCTAATTTCATTTCATATAAAAACATTTTCCTAATTACCTACTTATTATTTACAATGAAATAAAAAAAATTCTTAAAAAGAAAACCAGCCAGGTAATCCAGGACGATCTCCTTGCTTTTTTAAAAATTCTTTATACAAATCATCACTTAGAGTACTTGATTTGTCATCATCAGCTTTACGTTTTTTATATTCTTCTGTGGTACACACATCAGGAAATTCAAATTCTTGATCTTTAGGCTACAATTATATTCAATCAGTAATTTATATTGATACTAAGTTAATAAATATAATTGAAACTATAACATGAAGTAGTGTTAAAAAAAACATTTACCAGTGTAACAAATGCTCGTCGGAAGTCATCTTCTTTTATGATTGGTCCATATTTTTCAAATATTGATCTTTTGATTTTACCTATCAAAAAATTTACAATATGTATTCTTTTTTTATCATACATATTACTAAATATTACCATTTTCAATATTGGATTCAACTTTAATAACTTTAACTTTATATATTTTTTCTAGATAATTCTGTATATCATAATTTGTCATTCCAGTTGGTACTATAAATTGAACAACATTTTTTGGTTGCAATTCTTCTGGTCGTACTAGTTTCATCCAAAAATTTGGCAAAAAGACTCGCAATTGAGGATTGCCTCGTTGATAAAGAGGATACCTATAATATTTTTTTGTAGAATTAATGAGTAAAATTGAATTTAGAACTTTACAATTCATAAAAATAATATATGGCAAAGCAATAAAAATACAAATGTATTGAATACTTAATAATATTTTATATTTATATTGTTTTATTTATTTAATTCACAATATATTATGCTAAATTTCTCTGTGCACATTTACAAATACCTAATAATATGAATTCTGTAGTCTATGATATATACACATATACTTACCATCTAGTGGACATGATAAATTTTATTAGAAATTTACTATTTTTTATTTAATTCTCTATTTAAAATTTTTTTTAAATAATTGAAACTAAATGCACACAACTAGAAAAGCCGGCAATTAGCAAACAGTAAATTTAAATTACTAATTTGAAATTTTATTAATTTTTCATGAGAATTGGGAATATGATATTGTTATCAGTGAATATTTTGTTATCATAATCTGATAATAATTTATTACCACATTTTACAGTTTCGCCATGTTTATAATATTAAAGAATGATATTTTAAATTTAGTTATTTTAATTTAATTTTAAATACATAACATAAATATTTACATTTACATTTACATAATAATAATATATTTACAATTTATTAATATTTTGCATTTGATCTTAAATTAATAATTTTATAGTAGATACTAGATTAGCATGATCTCTCTTGAGTCTTGACTAAGAGGGCAACAGTCCTTTCTGAAATTTCAAGAACTTGAAAAAATATTTTTAAAATGAAATTATCAAATATAAAATATTAGATTCAATATTGTTTGTGATCAGTACTGCAGGGATCAGTAATTCAATGGAACTATGTGAAGAGTTTAATTATAATTAATTATATATAACAATTATTTTTACTTAATAAAACATTTTAAAATTATATTAATTGGAGGTAATTTTATATCTATATACTATATTGTATGATATAAATATAAATCTTATAGGTAGGTACTTGACATAAAATAAAATAATTATGAAATTAATATTATTGAGTATAATGTACTCAAAGTAGTATACCTAGTACTATTTTAAAAAGTTACGAGAATCCATATTAACTGACAACTGTATTTTGTATTGACCATATTATAAAATAATAATAATAATTATGTACTCGTATTTATTATTTATGGTTAAATATTTAATTATAATTTTTATGGATGCAATGATTTTATAATAAAATACAATATTTTACTGTATTATATTATTGGATTGTAAATAAATAAATAACTAAACCCTGAACTAAACTATTCAGATTTCAATATAATAAAATAAAACTTAAACGTTCCACTTAAATATATTTTTTGTTAATTAACAAAATCTAAATTTCTTTCTAACATTTTACAAATTGTACATAAAAAAAAATTACAATTTGCAATTTGTTAAATAATAAATCCTAATTTATATTTGACCATTTGGTGTTATGAAATTATAATATAATGGGAATTTATTTTATAGTCATTAACTTATGAATTGATACTTATTTTTTATTAATATTTTCAATAAAGGGATACATAAATACATAATTTAATTGTTATTGCAATTTTGTTTATAGGTGACTTATCCTCTATGCACCATAGCAAGTACACCACGTTTGCCAGAGCACTGCATAGAATACGTAAAACTTATACAGTGGCCAAAAGAAAATCCATTTGATTCCAACATAGATACAGATGATCCTGCACACATCAGTTGGATTTATGAAAAATCTCTTGAACGATCAGAAAAATTTGGTTTGCATTTAATAATTTAAAATGTTATTGTAATTATTATATATAAATATATACTTTAGGAATTAATGGGATTAACTATCGTCTGGTGCAAGGCGTAATAAAAAATATAATACCAGCGGTTGCATCTACAAATGCTGTAATAGCTGCAGCTTGTGTTACTGAAGCGTTCAAAGTGGCTACCAGTTGCTGTCCATTATTAAATAATTATGCTGTGTTTAATGATGCTGATGGTATATATACATATACATATGAAGCGGAGCGTAAAAACGACTGTATTACTTGTAATCCGACTACAACAAAATATCTTCATATTGATGATACAAATACACGGTTGGAGAAAGTAATTGAAATGTTAAGTGAACACGCACAATATCAAATGAAAAGCCCAGCGCTAACTATAGAATTGGATGGGAAGAGGAAAACATTGTACATGCCAAATGTTCCCTCTATCGAGTTAAAAACTAGGCCCAATTTGAAAATGACTCTTGAACAGTTAGGTATTTCTGATGAATGTAAATTATTAGTTGCTGATATTACAAATCCTAGAGCTTTTGAAATTGTTCTTAAAATTAAAAATAACTGTGTCCGCATGGAATAGTAAAAATATTATATCAAATCAGTTTAATAATAATAATATTGCAATATTTATTAAATAAATATCTTTATTAAAAATTTTGTTTGCAAGTCATTTCTAAGAATAATTTCTAAGTTTTCATTTTTAATACTTTCAGTTAAAAAAAAAAGTATGTCTAAAATTATATAAATATAAATAATATTTTCAAAATACTATATGTGTGGTATAGGATATATTTTAACATCTATACATGTGGTGTGCGTAAGCATCTCTGAATTACCCAAAAGAGTTTTGTATTTTAAAAAAAGTTATCTTATAGTTTATCTGACAAAAATAAATAATAATATTCAATTACCATCAGTAATAAGTATGTGAGTATGATGAAATCAAAATTTAAGTATAAATAAAATTAAGGTTCTATATTTTTAAATGATTAAGAATTAATATTTTTAAAAGAAATCTTATGGATAAAAAAAAAAAAAAAAAAATTCAACAGTCTTGATGACTTTGTTTTTATTAATAGAATTTTTTGTGGAAGCTTTTATTTTTATGATATATTTAACCTTTGTTTGAATTGTATTTGTTGAAAATAAAAATTCATAGTAATGAATAATTATTATATTATAAAATATTCTATTATACTTATAACTTTTGACAAATCACAATAATATAATCACGTATTATTGATTTAAATCAATTTTCATATTTTGTACTGAAAGAAAAAAAAATTGTATATATTTGAAAAGTATAATATTTCACGTTCTAATTTATTAAGTTTTATTATTTCATGTCTTTATTCAGTTGAATAAATTATAATTAAAACCAATGTGTTTAGTTGTAATTACAGTTACAATTTATTATTAATTTTTGTAGAAAATTGTCATTAACTTATAAACTAAAAGTTAAATATTAATATATTATGTACTATGTAAATATATTTACATGACTATGTCTCAACTGTTACGCATTTACACATATTATAATATTAAAATTATGAAAAATTTAAAAAAAAAAAATTTATATTATTTAATCGCAGAGTTTACAAAATAACACGTTAAATCTTAAATGTTAATTATATGTAATTGAAAATATGTACCTTAACTTCATAATATTAACTTAAACATAACTTTGAATAAGTGCAAATATATTTTATATAATTACAATAAGTATATTTTAGAAACTTTAACAACAAAAAAAAATTAATACTGGGTTATTGAATATGTACACGAATCGGATCGTCCCTGATGTCATATGTCGTGTTTTGGTGAACGACGTTTAAATTGGAGTTTCGTACTTTGTAAACTTTTGTAGTAATTCAATTTTGTAACCTGTTGGAATTGGCGTAGGTATATAATACTGTGTATAGGACTAAATGTAGGCTTTTTCTAGATTCTGAGCGAAGAGAAGAATGTATATTGGTTTTACAATGATGTGTGTCTTTTTTTTCAGTCTGTAGACACTTTTACTACCCAAAATAATGCTCCGATTTTCACGAATAGCATATGTTTCTGATTGGAAAGTGGATGTAGTTGGTACTTTATTTAGGTCATTTTCTCAAAATTGACCCTAAGCGGTAGAAAAAACGGCATTTTTCAAGAAAACTGAAATATCGATATCAATATTTCATAAATCACAATAACTCAGACAATTTTGAACTTAAAGACTTGAAAATTTTTTGGGTATTCACCTAGGTACTGTATATATGTGATAAAATTTTGGAACTGTTACGTTAATTTCTCTACAAAAATATAGGACTTTGAATATTTCGTGAAATTCTCGTTTTTATGTAGGTATATAATATTTGATAAAATTGGCAATTTTGGGCATTAAGGTCTGAAAATTTTACTGAAGTATACTTACATATTACTTAACACCATATCAAAATATTACAATAATCTCAAGTCTCAATTTTTTTTATAAGTGTTTAAAATTGAAATTTTAAACTTTAAAGTAGGTATATAGGTATTCATATAGATTTTTCTTATTATATATTATTATACTGAATTTCGCTCAGAATCGTTTTTTCGAATGCAATGGTTTATCTTTGCATTCAAATTCTAATTAAAATTAAACACTATGATTTGTACACTTGTTTCCCTGCGGCAGGATTATCAGCTCTTCTTCTTTTTCTTTTCTTTTTTAATTTCTTTTACGAAATTCAAATGTGTTATTCAATGAACAAAACATATCTAATTTTACTATTTTAGTGATCACATTATTATCACAACACTTGTCGGAAATAATCTATTATCTATATGTTCGCAGTTTGAATCTATAAAAAGACATAAAAACGAAATCGATCAAAAGGAATAGGTAATAATATATACTTATATATATTTTTTTTTTTTTTAAACAAAGTTATATACTATTAAATTGTGTATATTACACACATTATATTATAAATAACTATATTGAAACAGATATATAATATATATATATATATATATAATAAGTCGAGTTTTGATACCTTACAAATTAAAACTTATATTATACGATTTTTACATAATGTACAATTTTATCCCGCGAGATATACGATGAAAATAAAGAGGCGTGTATATTTCGAGTTCCGTTAATAAGTTAAAAAAAAAAAAAAAATTAAATTAAAATAATAATACCTATATAATATAAAAATAATATATATACAAAAAACATAATACATTAAAAAACTAAAAATTAAGAAACTAAAAAAATAAAAATAAAAATAAATAAATAAATATTTTGGTGTAGGTACGAATTAATATACATATAATATTGTCGAACGTTTTTGGAATATAAGGACTGGCAACAAAAATAAAAAATATTATGATGATAATACATTATTATAATAATATATAGTTATAAATTTTAATATAACTTATAATTGTAAGCATTAATGATAATGTTAAATTATAATCACAATATTTTCAATCCGCAAAATACAAATTTTTGACACATAAATTATGTGTAATATTGTAACTGTGGCAGTATATTTATGTGGATGGTCAGCGCGTGTCCATCCATCCTGCTGGTATTACGTAGTCGGATATGGCGTACAGCATCCGTGGATACCAATGTATGCCGTTGGCTGGTTGGATCGTGTCGGGAGCCCCGACGTACCGACGTGCTGCTGCTGACGACGACGACGACGAGTCGTGTAGTGGATGGCCCAGCCGCCAGATTAGGCCGTACAGCGACGCCCGAGCTGAGGCCACCATGCGGACCGGCAGGAAGGCCAGATGCGCTAGCCACTGGCTATTTACCACGGCGTAACACGAGGCGACAATGTCGTCCACCACCACGGTGCCGTCGACCGTAAGCGGCGCGTACAGCCCGACCTCTTCGGTATTCCGGATTTCCACAACGCGTTCTGTCCGCAAATGCCGTCCACCAGTACCGTCACCGACCACCGTCAACAACGTGTCGTTGACGCGTACCCGTTTCGCGTACACGGGGTTGGCGTATCGGATTTGTGACCGTTCCGGTTTCTCCCATCGAAGTACCAGATGAGTGGGCGTCGCCGTTATCGACTTTCCAGCGTCCGTCACCAGCGTAACGTACTCGGTCCGCACCTTATCGTTCCGATCCAGGAACAACAGCACTTCGCTGGGCCGGAGAACGCCATCGTCGGACAGCGCTAGCACCGACTCGCCGACTCGCAGGTCTTTCATCAGTTTCTTCTCGCCCAAGCCCGTGGTCACCACGCTGTCGCCCGAGAAACAGCCCATCGTTCTCGAGTTGATTTTAGTCTCTGAAAAATAATAAAAAACAACCGATTAGTATATTATAAAATACAATATTATACGAGTAAAAATACTAATATTAGCAATATAATATGTTATATGTGTCATAATATCATTCTATCGTGCGTGTTAGATTTTCGAATATTATATAAATAATATAATATTAATATCATTATAAATTTGTATGTAGGTAGGTACAATATGAAATATGAATATAATAATGTATGAACTGCTGCAGATAAGTGCGCTTAGATATTATTAGGTATATAATAATTTTTTTTTTTCTTTTAAGATAAAGTAAAAATTAAATACATTTAAATTTTAAACCTAATTTCGATGAAACTGTATTATATCGAACGAACGATGACGTGTTTAGTGTTTTATGCAAGACTACGTGTTTATCTATTATAATATCCAAACGGGAACAATTTAATATAATATTCTTCTTAACGTTAGTTAATATATTATCATATTATATCTATATAGGTAATATAAAAGTTGTAACTATTAAATGACCGAGTAATGAATTACGAATTTATTCGTTATGGGTATACGTGTGATTAATTTAAAATTCATATTAGATTTATTTGATACAATACGAGTATATTATAATAATTAATTTTATCACTTAAATATAAATTATCCTTAACCATATTATACTTTAAGTGTTATACACGCGTATACCTATTACATGGTATATAACTTACAGCGGGTACAATATTAGGACAACGGTATATATTATTATTATTATTATTATTATACAATATAAAATGACGCGGATATGTTGAAGTTCCCACTACCTATATAATATAAGCTGCAGCTATAATAATGGCCTTAGCGAGCGATAAATTATTAGCGATTCCAACGAGTGAAAAATAACTATATACCCATATATAATAATACATAACATTATTATATATAGTTTGCCCGCCCGGTGTGGGCATATATATATATATATATATATATGTGTGTGTGTGTTATTTATGTATATACAGACGGAGACAACTCGCGCTGAGAGATCGTAGCCACTGATTTGTCTGGTTTTTAAACGCCATTATATATAAAAAAAAAAAAAAAAAAAAAAATACTAATAATAATAAAATAAACGACTCAGAAGTATATATTTTATACGTGGCGGTAAAGTGGTGCTCTGTTTGTTTGTTCGTTCGATTCATTTCTTTTTTCTTTTTTTTTTTTTTTCAACATCATCCCGTTTTTCTCTTTACCGTCGTCGTGCGACCACGATAAATTAGTTAATGAGATAAAAAGGGCAATAATTCTTGTGTCCGTTCGGTGTATATACAGCGCGGTCGCAATAATTTAATAACCGTTTATAATAATATGACGGCGGCCACCGGTCAGCAGCAACGGGTATATATCTGCGGGAAATCTGATCGCCACTCTCGTTATATTATATATACTATATAAGGATATATTATACAGTCGCCACTGCACCGGTGAAAACATTAAAAACTATTTATATGAACGACCATATTATTATAATAATAATAATATTATATTATAATATTCAGAATTACCGAAAATAAAAAATAAAAATAAAAAAACCGGATTTTGATGGACAATAATTTTATACGCGCTCGGGTCACATGAAAAATCACGACGTTAAATACGTGTTTAATATAATATTATTCTAACGCGATACGGATAGTTCACTGGTGGGCCCAAGCGTATAATATTATTAATAATAATAATAATAATAATAATAATAATAATAATAATAATAATATTAATAATAATAATAATAATAATAATAATAATAATAATAATAATAATAATAATAATAATAATAATAATAATAAACATAAAACGAACACTCTCGTGGGACTATACGCGAGAGGGTCGAAACACGTACCGGTACACACTGTTTGCGCCCGTTTAATGATAATATATACGCATATAATATACAAAACGACAATAATATTGTTTTTTACGAGTTTTCTTTTCTCACACATAATAACACGAATATATAACGAGTCTTCCATACGAATTTAAACGTTTTTCTAATATTTCTGTAATAATATTATATTATATTATACGCGTTTATCGTATAAATATTTTTTTATTTTTAAGACACGTTTATATATAATATAAAAAAAAAATATATAGATACGAGTATAATATATAAATCAACTTTATATAGTATAATAATTCGTATATTGTATGAGTAAAATAATATATTATTATTGTAATCATATTATAGTCGTGCGCACGGGGCCAATAGATGCAGCAAACGTTGCACCTGAATCTTTTTTTTTTTTTTTTTTGAGCCGTTAATTATAAAATGTTATCATTTATGAATTTAATATTCAATTTCAAACTATACTTGACGCTTGTTCGTCTTAATCAATGGAATAATTTTTAAATAACAAATGATATAACTATATGATAGTTACATTTAACTATATAAAATAAATCAAATTACGGGCCGAATTTTTATTTTCTGAATTTGAAATCTGTAGATTTGCGCACGCCTATGTATAATATTACTGATGTAAGCACGGTAAATTTTTACCGATAATTTTTTACAATAAAAATCAAAGAATCAATACGTTAAATGTTTATGAAACAAGAGTAGAGAGGCGTTCCCAAGTTCGAATTTATACGGTCAATTTACATAAATTTTCATCGGTAAATTATCAAAAACAAAATTTTCTTAAATTTCACATCTTTATATTGTATATAATATATCATAAACTTGATTGTATAGATTTCCGAGTGACAAGGTCAGTATATAATAATTAGTGATATATAATATTTCTGGAGCGATCTATTTTAAAAAATATAGTTTTTAAACACGAGATATAATTTTTACATAGGTTATAGGTACATCCTGGTTTTTGTATATATAACTATACATAAGCAAGTTCAAGGATCTCCGATTGAAAACGAGTAGGTTTTCGTTAAAATGAATAATGTTTTCATTTCGCACGCGTTATCTATAGGCGTTTTTATTTTCACTAACTAAGGGTCAACGGAATTATTTAAAGTCGAACCCATAAATACCAAATACGTGTACATATAATAGAAAAGATATTGTGCAATTCGTGTAAAATTGCGAATTTTTGAAACCGATACTACGTTGCACAGTTATATATATATATAGGTAATACAATTATTATTGTATACGTCGAGATAAAACGCACATTTCTCAGATAATATTATAATATTATATGTGCGTACGACTAAACGAGTAGTGAACCTATATAATATTATAAGTACATATTATTATACACACGTTACATATACTTCCCGTGCGCATATATACGTTATAAAAGATACGAGAACGAAATTGTTTAAACGTCAAAATATATATCATATATTATGTATGATTATACAAAAAATATACGCGGAAAAAAAAACGTTCGACGAAGCGATAAAACGTTGTGCTTACGCCACATCGATAATGTATTTATATAGGTATACCTAAACAACGTTACGTTTCAACCGCGGTATCATATTCGTTCGACGTACGAATATGTACAATAATATTATTATAATAATAATAATAATAATAATAATAATAATAATAATAATAATAAT